>JAGXCT010035002.1:17072-41062 GCA_022495035.1 Philopotamus ludificatus
ATAATGAAAGCTTATTAAGACTGGTTAAATAAGAGAGCTAGATTTAGAAGTTCTGAAATCCATCCACCATATTAATCTGATGTTGCTCCTTCAGACCAAAACCTTTTTAAGTCGGTGGAAGATTCGCCTCGAGATAAAAATACTAATTTAGAGGAAGGTTTCGATCAAAATAAATGCCATTTCTTTCCGCTTTACATAATTGTATATACCAATCGATTAATCAATCTATACCGATAAACTTTAATACAGGTCGATTAAATTATGATTTATTTACAAAAAAAATAAACACTAAAATATGTTTTTAAAATAACCTGCTCTTCTCTGTCCACGTCTAGATAATTGTGCGGTACAAAACCTTCCTGTCCGCGATAGTTCCTGGCTCTCAGCCATCCATCTCCATCTCCTTCGCCTATCACTTCGAGCTGCTCGCTTTCGACGATGCTCAACTCATCCGGATGTTGTGCCTGAAAAATAAACGTAAGAAATATCATAAAAAGATTCTGCTTGATTCAAGATGTAGGTAGAGTCTAATTCAGAACTAATTATTCAAGAATTTCTTGATGAACCTCAGTGCCGTTGATCAATAGTATAAAAACTTATGAAAAACATTGAAAGGGTATGGAGAGATGGTGCTTATATATCACATGATCTTAGAGAAAAAACAAAGCAAAACATCACTGAAGGATCTGATGGAACGACCAAAACACAGTTTGATCCTTTTGAAAACTGTGAATAGAAGAGGAGTTATTCTTCAGACCACCAGCTAATTACCGTGTATGAATACACCGCCGTGCATTTATATGTTACGGTAGAAGCATCTTTCTCAGCTTCAGCAGCCGGAGCTGCTGCATCTTCGGTTTGTACTCCTCCCCAATCGACAGTTGTGGGATCCTCCCATCCGGCAGTCAGTTGTTCTATGCGTTTCCGTTCAGTCTCCAACATTGCTGCAAGAGCATACAATAAAATTAGTATTATATCACATTACATTTTTAAGATCATAGTAATTCTCACCATCGACTTCTACGTCGGCTACATCCTCATCTTCGACGGCGGTCGGATTTTCAGGCTCTGCATTATCGCTGTCGTAGAATGAATCCGAGCTCGGATGATCCTGAAACAATGAATACGTTCTAGTCATTCACATTTCGGTCGAATTATTCCTATCGTGTGAATTAGATGAGCGTGTAAATCGTGTTTCATTCTGAGGCGTGACGTCACTGTTCCATTTTCCATTCATAAATGGATTCAGTCGTGTCATTACAAGGTTATGCGTTGGATAGCTGCTTATAGGTAGAGTCAGCTCTGTCGTTAACTGAAATATTCTTAATATTGATTTGTTTTAATTACCGCCATTCCAGATGCGTCAGTGCGGACGCTGAGCGATGAACCGCTCCTGGGCAGATCGTGGACGGACAGTGCCTCAGCTTCCTGAAGCCATTCGTCGACGTTGACGCCTCCAGCTCGAAGACATTCGATGCGCGCCTCCGCCTTTATCTTAGACGTTTCGGCTCTTCGTATTATCTGTCTCATATCATCTAGTTTCGCTTCGATGTCCTGTTCAGCCGGCTCAGTCTGAAAAACAAAACCAAATTAACAACTATTGCACTCTTCTAGTATTCTTTTGGTGTATTATTAAAAATATCTGCCTTATCTTCTCTTTTTAAGAATAATCACAGAAATCTGTAGAATTTTCCAGGTGGCAAACATGCCTAGCTTTTAAGTCCTAAAAAGTACGATTGTAAAGAATTGCTAGCTTAAGACCAAAGACATCTTGGCTGAAAAACCTACGGCAGTGGTTTAGATAAAATAACACCTCATTATTCAGGGAAGTAATGAAAAATACCAAAATAGCTAGCATGATCGCCAATATTTTTTAGGAGACATGACCAAAGAAGAATATGAATCACTACTGAAGTGTATAATGAACAGTAGCATAGACTTCAAGAGTCTATGGTCATTAAAAAACCTTCTTAAGGATTAGGCTCGCCTACTCATTTCAAGAAAAACCACTGATGAAAATGTTCAAGAATACTTTTGGGACTCCAGCCTCATCTTCAATATTCTCCAGATACTATCTTATCATATCTTAATCGTTTTAGATGTCTAAGACATTTATTAAATAATAAAAAAAATACTTAAGAAAGGATGCCATTCACAATAATGTTTTGGTGCGCTTATTTTTTCTACTTTTGTAAAAAACATCATTGTGATAAAACGTTTTATCTACTATGAGGAGATGAATACAGAATGGCTGGAGGAGTAATAATTCATACAAATAATTGAGTTCCAGAAGATAATGTAAAAACGACATTTTTTCAAAGCAGATACCTTTCGATTATCACTGAACTTAAAAGGTTTTTTTTGTATTGATTCAGGAATAAAATGGATTCTTAATTTATTTTTTTGTTATTGGCGTATCTTGACATTGTTATCTGTATTGGATGCTTATTTTTAAGTATGGTATTATGTACCTTTTGTCCAGAGTCCCTCAGAGCTTGTAATGATTGAAGCTTGCGCGTTTCTTCTCTGATGCAGTTGTTGTCGCGCGCAATCCTATTAGCCCAACGCCGAGCTTCAGCTGAAAGCGTAGCTGCTGCGCTTTCATGCTCAGCCGTCACCGTCTCTACCGGATCTTGGTCGCAGGCTTCGTATTCATACTAAAAAAAAACACATTTTTAAACGACATCTTATTATTAGTCATTAACGGATCTTCAGCATCAGGGATATTTACCTGAATATGTTGCTTCAGCACCGGATAGTATAAATAGCAGCATTGCAGGTTGTACTCTCTAGTGAGTTGCTGTGCTTGATCTCTAATCTTGCCAAATGAATGTTGAGTAGCCGAGCAAGTCAACAGCTCCGTCCTACCCATGAGGGTGAGATATTCGGCCACCCTCTCGTATACAGCGGCCTCCATCGTAGTCATGCACCCTTGAAGGTCGACCAGAAAATAGCGGTTCTGAAAATTAATTCCGTTATAAAAAAATACGTTATACTTTTTCATGAAAGCGGTATTGAATCACCTGATGTGCATTAGCTGCGGCCAAACTCAGGAGATAATCGTTACGGGCGCCAGTCGATTTTTCTTCAAGAGCGTCTCTTCTGGATGATACCTTAGCGCTATTCTTTTGTAGGGAGGTTATCGATTGGAAGAAAGATCCTTTTTTCTTTTTTAATCTATAAACAGACAAAAGTAAAAAAATGTCACACTACTGTATGGCAATCGAAGTTTTTCAAGAACTACTGCTGTGTTACAAGTAACATAAAACCACTGCATACTGTAACATAAATATGCTAGATCTCCATATGCTTAGAAAGCTATTCGAATACGTCTTGTATGTAAAACGAGAGAGCCTCGAGTCTCGAGTGTCTCGAGATCCGAGACGTCGAAAAACCTTTATCCAAGGAATAATTCACGCGGTTATCCCCAGACTGGAGTCCCTAATATAAGGCCATAAATAAAATGTTTTATATTCATAGAATTCGCCGGCCACAAACTCACAGGTTTGAAAATCGATAATGGACCAAACACGCTGCCAAAATTACACCCCAAGTACAGAATGTTCCAACAAACAATAACATTCATATAATAATACGTATTTGTATAAGAAAAAGCGGAAAGAAATGTCATTTTTTTTTAAATCGATCAAAAAATGATATTTTAGCTCTAGAAATGAAATAGACTAACGAAATACATCTCTGATATTTATAGAGATGGAATGTTTGATTTATCTTGACATTGGTAGCCATGTAGAATGATTGATTACTTGTGGAAAAAGTGAAAAATATGCCTTTGGTATTAGTCGGAATTGGCGCTTTGTGACTGATTTCAATTGTTGATGAAAATGAAGTAAAACATTAGGTTTTTTCAACGCCGAGGAGAAAAATACAGATTTGTTGAAGGATCTACAAATCATAGGCACAATTATATTCCAGAATGGAACGAAGATGGGGAAAAGGTTTTCTTCATTGGGCTTTAACCGTTTAGACGCCCTGGCGTGCAGGCACGCGTAATCGCCTAAGCACCAGCGCCACAGAAAACGCTACTACGAATTTATTTATGAATAAATATAATATTTTTAAATGAAAATTAATGCAGAGACATCGTTTAAAGGCAATGTGATTGTTAGAATGTCGATATGTTTAGCTGTTTCATTTTGTTTGTAAGGTAAAAATCCATATAATTGGCTTGGCGATTAAAGGTACTTTTAATGATTTATCAAGAAAATGATACTCAATTAAATAATATTTTTTCGAGCTCTCTTTTTTATCGCAATACCCTTAAATAAATAACAGGAAATCCACTAGAATTTTCTAGGAAAAATACAGAATAATTTTGATTACTTTTCGCTTTATCTCATAAATACAAGAACACAATGCAATGCAACATAATTTGTTTTTCCAGGGATAGGTAAATGGTTTTGAATAAATTACGAAGTGTGCTTTGTAAACATCAACATAGCATGACAAGAAAATTACCGAAGCCATCGTCAATACAAAGCGCATCAATTATTAATTAATCGCTGCGTGTTTCATAACAAGAATATGCATTTCAGAACAGTGAATAAAAAATTCTAGATATTTATTTCTAACGCTCGCTTAATTATTCTAAGTAATAATTGGACACGAACTTCTCTTCTATGTCTTTGGCCTTGTCTCGTACGTCGTGCGCAGAATGCTCCTCGTCAAAGTACAGCTTCTTGGTCTTGTCGACGTCTTGGACACAAGTCTGCAGCTCCTTGTGCACAATCACCAGATGATCGGAGCACTACAAATCATCATAAACGTCGTTGAAATTATTTAAAAAAAAATATTGAATAAATCGCGGCACATTATATATCGTTCATAATACAGTTGATACAAATATGGCTGCCTTTTTTTTTTTTTTATAAAATATGGACCTTTTTTGATGATGTCATTTTATGAGCTTTCAAAGCTTTAGCTTCGTCGGCGATCTGCTGCTGGAAAACTTCGACGGCCGCCAATCTCGCTCTCGCCAGCTTTTCATTTTCTTCTAATACAGTCCTCCAAACGCTCCACATATTCCTAAAATCACAATAAATTAATTAAACTATGTTTTATTATGTCATTACAATTTATTATAAAAAAATAACAATCATTTTTAAAAGCTATATTAAACATTTATTGTTGCCATGGCGATAATATCGATTTTATTCATTTAAGGGTTGAAAATTACGGAGGCTGAAACAATGTAGTTTTGTACAAATAATTCGCTGAGCTTCCCAAAACAGATGAAACCTTTTCGACAGCCATCTATAAAATAGCATACAATATGGCCACCAATGTCAAGATACGTCAAGCGCGAAAAATGGCTGAATTAGACGAAGAATAAGAATTTTTTAGAAAAAAATAATTATTTAATTTCTTGTTATTTATTTAGTTAAAATTTTCAGCGGCGTATTATTATTAATCGAGCCGCCGTGGCGGATCTGTGAAACCATCCACGTCGTCCGAAGGGGGTCTATTTATAATAGAAAATAGACCATAAGCATTTATGTCACGTAAAAGACGTTTTTTAAAAAAAATGGATTATTCTAAGAATAAAAGGACGCCGCCGGTAGATCGACCACCAAATTCTTGCAACACGTGCTTGGCACATCGTGCCGGATGCGAGCGAGAAAAAACATCGCGCCCTTGACAACAGAAGCGAATATTATTGTTTTTATTTTTTTTTCGCATTCAGCTAGATTAATAATATTTTAATTACTTTTTTATTCTCTTCACTATTAATCCGATTAAACTCGATCGTATTTTAGTTTTATTTATTATTATATTATATTATTATATGATCGTATAGATAGTAGAGTTCTAATGTTGAGAACCGCTGCTCTAGAAACCGATACGACAGTTTAATTCTAGCAAACCGTCAATGTGTCAGAGTTGGTTATAGTTTTGCCGGAAATCGGCAAACTGTACAGCACACTATCCATTTTCCCATTTCCACGTATGACAGCTGTCAAAGTGTCGTTCGTGGAAGTCGATTCTGCGACGTGATTGGCTAGATATGATCAAAAATAAATTAAAAAATAAATAAATATATACATATATACCATTTTTCTTCTCCGCCGTCCATTTTGATATCGGGAATGTTTGGATTCTTCTTGTTGAGATACGCCGATGATATTTTGAGAAGAGCCTGAAAAATAACGTTTCATTTTATCGTCATTGATTAAATGCGTTGATCGATGTTGATCGAGTGAGTGTGTACCTCTGAATACGATTTTTCTATGGCGGATCTTTTAATTGTAAACTGGCGAATGTCTTCGAGCAATTCGCACTCATGTTGGTTCTTCGACTGGAGCTTGGCGATCTGCTCGCAGTGTAAATTTTTGAGAAACTTTGCATAATTGCCCTGAAATACGTTACATATGTATTTTACTTTGTTAATACAATTTTATTAATAATAAAAAGGTTGAGAAACATAGACGCGCGTGACGTCACGAGTGAGGCCGCCATGACGTAGACGCCCCCTCCCTTCGCCTTCGCGCGATTTATACGCAGAAATGTCAAAATATATATATATTTTTTATTATTTATTATTTAAAAATGTATATATAATTCTGTTATGTGGCAACACTGCGGTTTAAGACTCGCGTGATTGCGGCCGTTATTTTTGGCGCAATTTTCGAAAAGTTGTGGAGCGAAAATTTTCCCGACACGAAGGGAAACCAGTCCATTATTCTATATTTAGACGATAATGATGAACGCCTGAAAAAAATCGTGGAACATTGAATAATTTAATAGCCCCTGAGCACAAAAGCGATGAGCCGTTTTCGAATCGTGTGAAAAATTATTAAACGTACACACAGGAAAATTCGTGAAAATATAATCAGAGCGCGCCGCGTATCCGCCACGAGGCGCCGTGAAAATTTCACGAAAATAATTAATCAAATCAATCGGAAAAAAATATATATATATCATCCAATACGTTCGATCGATCGAAATATGGATCTCTCGATTGATCGTGTATATTATTAATTGTATTACATTTATTTATCTGTTTTTCTTTTTTTTTTTTATTTTGCATTAATTTTGTCAATGAAACGATCCGTGTTGAATGGAATCATGGTGCCATGTGATCTCATTTATATTTAATTACATAATACGGGGAGTGCGGTGTTCCCGTGGGGTGTAGCGGGACGTGCTCGGCACGTGCCGGGGGTGTGGGAGGGCATGCGCGCCCCCGGGGGGCGTAGCCCGACAAGGGGGCCCTCGAGGGCGTAGCTCCAACCCCCAAACCCCGCTTACCTTCCTAGGAGGCGGCTGCATGGCGACGCGCTGTGGCGCTGGCGCGGCCGCCCGGCTACTGGCGCTATCGACCGCCTGCGCCCCACGCGTTCCCCCACCCCGCACTTGCCACTTTTCCCGATTTTCCGACATTTTCCACCCCAGCGCGAGTGATATTTTCATCCTGGCAACTATTTTCCATATAAATTCAGTGTTGGGACCATTTTACGCGGACATTTTCATCAGAAACACCGTCAGAGATGCAAGGGTAGTAGGAAAATCACATCATAAAAAACAACATTTTTTTACAAAAAATAATTACCATTACTTTATATAACCTCCTGCCATCTATTTTCCAAATCTACAATACCTTTCTTGAAAAAATCTGCTGACTTGGAATTAAAAAAATCAGAAATGGCTGATTTCACTTCACTTTCTGTTTGGAATGATTTATTTTTAAAAAAATGTTCCATAGAACGAAATAAATGGTAATCTGAAGGGGCTAAGTCTGACGAATAATCAGGATGCAGTAAAGCCGTCAAACTCAATTCATCCATTTCTTTCAGGGACAAATCTGCGACATGGGGACGCGCATTATCGTGAAGGAGGAAGATTTTCTCTTCTCTCGCCAGACCCGATCATTTTCTTTGTAATGCAGCTTTTAATCGCTCCAATTGATCACAGTACACGTGCGCTGTTACTGTATTTTAAAACTTCGTGGTAAATGATTCCTTCAGAATCCCACCAAACGCAAAGCAAAAGTTTTTTCGGGTGCAATCCTGCTCTAGAGGTTGGAATAGGCTTTTGTTTACGTTCAAGCCATTTTTTCTTCATGTTCGAGTACAACACCCACTTCTCATCTCCGGTGATTAAATTGCGAAGAAATGGTATTGTAAGCTCTTGCGCTTGCAGATGTTCGCATGTTTTTATCCTCTGCGATTTGTTACGGTCGGTCAACGCGTGGGGGACCCAAATTCCTTCTTTTCGAATCTTTCCCATTTTTTCAGACACTTCTGAGTGATGGACCACTTTGTGCCGGTTTATGATGGCAGTTCTTTGATGAGGAAAGTTGGGTTTTCAGAACAGGTTTTATGACGGCTTTATTTTGCACAACAGGGTCGTCCACTTCGGGGCTCATCATTTAAGTCAAAATTTTGGTTTGAATTTTTCTGCACTAGTGTTGACATTTACTGACATCCTAATACGTCTGATAAATGTCGCAAAATGTTACTAAATAGCGATATTTGCATTCTTGTAGTGAAGGCTTTGAAGAATTGCTGCAACTTTGCAAATGGTCTTCTGAAGGAACAAATTCGACCATTGCGACTGGGTCGAGTAAAACATTTTTTTTGTATTGAACACAGACGGAGACGTGTCTCGACAAGTACACAATAAAATAACATGTCATGACTCATCAAAAGGCTAAAAACAACTGATTCTAAAACACCCCTATGAAAATACGACAAGACTTTTTCACTACACCTAATACTAAAAAAAAATTGCTGAACAAAAAACGGTGAAGAGGGGTTTTTTAAATATTTAATATCTTTCATAATTTTTAACATACACCTAGAGCTCATATAATACGGTCTTATGGTTCCACCAAAAACGTCGTGTAATAGAAATCCGTGTTATATGAGGTTTGAAGTTGTTACAAAATTAGGGTTTGCGTTCCAAAAAAATATCGAAATTAGTTTATATATTTTATTTAATTTTAGTTTAATATTATTTATTTTTTAAATAAATAATCGAAACAATACACATTTACGTATTTATTGAAAAAACTGGATCAGCCAATATTACGACCAATTCTTCTTCATTCAACGTGCGATCCTCCAATATTTCTTCGATATCTTGAATATCCATATCATCAAATCCTTCTCCACCAACACCACGACAAATGTAAATTATCTTTTGGTATTCAACTTCTATTGGTGGTACAACATTTTCTGTAGGGACTACTTTTGGCCACAGCTTTTTTTCCAGAAAAATTTAATTTATTTCTGAAACAAAATACCGACACAAATTCAGATAGATTTTTTTTCCAAACGTGAGCTGACCCAAACTTTCATTTAATATTTTTTTTGAAAGTTCGACAAATAAAATACCTTTAAATGTTGAAGTTATTTCTTGGTCAAAGGGTGGATTATAAACATGTGAGTGTATGGTATTAAAAATAATATTTAAACATTTGGATGTTTTTTTAAATGTCAGGTCCATTGTCCAGTATCAAATATTTTAAAACAGATTATTTCCTAATATAAGCCTCGGCATTGGGTGCTCATATCCTTAAAATAATACTTGTGGTTGACTTTTTATTGGCTCTCCAATAAACGATAAATTAATTTGTCACAACTTTTCAGTGCTCGAGTTTTTTGGAGCCGATTAATAAACAAAGGAAACTTCATTGTGAATTCTCTGGGAGGAATAAGAGTAACGATATTCTCTCTTTTGCCACCTTGAATCCCTTGACATGTTTTTCCCTTTTTGATATGTAGGTTCGATGAGGCATCCTTTTCCAGTACAATCCCGTTTCGTTTGCCTTGAATATCTGGTTTGGTGTGTAGCCTTAATTTTTTATAATTTCGGCGAATTCTGGAATAAATTTTATGGCAGATTCTATGTCAGCTGTCGCAATTTCTCCTAGACTTTTTATATTATGTAGTGAGAATCGCTTTTTAAATTTTTCAAACCATCCTCTACTAGCAGAGAATTCAACTGATAAATGTAACTAAACATTTTTAATTATTGTTTTTTTTCTGAAACCGTGTTGTATAAAGCGTGTTCAAATAGTTAACTATGGCATCGCATATCATCCCCTATGTATGATGCTTTTTATTTGGAAAGACTCATCAATACTCAGTCGTTGATGAGGAGTGTAATTTAACACAAAAACTCTGTTGGCATGTTCAACTAATGGGTTGAATGTTGCACAAGGATCATATTTGGGATGTCCCGGGGTAAATACATTTCTATTGTCGGTGATGTGAAAAAATTTGAGAATTAGTTGGAAACGATCCTTCGAAAATATCTTACTAAACCATGAGGCGCCATAATATAACATAATTAATATTAATTCATTAGGCTTTCATAAAATTTCCTAATTCTTTTTCATAAAATGTGTTTTTATTATAGAGGGGAGATATTATAAGAGTTTTGCACACAGGCGCCGGATACTCTGGGCGCGCTACTGACACCAACTTTGTGTATTTGTCTAGAAAAGCTTAAAGAATAAATGTTATAAATAATTATTATCCGAAATTACAATAAAAAAAAAACAACAATATTTAACGCTGTCGTCGCGCACGTGATGTTTTGTCTCGCTCGCATCCGATACGATGTGCCGAGTACGAGTGAAACGCTGGAGTGACACGTGCTGCGAGAGCTCAGTCTACGGCAAGACATACACGCGTCTAATTCGTAAGTTAAAAAAAATCAAAATATCGATCAAATTATGAAACATATCATAAATTACTATTTTTATTCTTGGAATAATCCGTGTTTAAAAAAACGACAGGGTATTGACGAAGAATTCATCGATATATCTTGGCTTTAAATGCCCTTCGGAAGTTTTCGAGCCGCCATGACGGATGGGTTTTGATTCAAAATATTCCGAAAGGGCTCTTTCCAACTTATAAGGTTTTTTATTCTTTTTTGTTTTTTAATAAATATCTTTTAATAAATATATACAAAGGAGTGCAGCCTCTGGTACTCTCTGCTCGTCCAAGAGTATCTGCGGTGGAGTACTCCTTCTCCAATGATCCCAAGTGGAGGATGGCGGGTCTCTCCTAAGGCGCACGAGGCGCCCCCTGGGGCCTCATAAATTCAGGGGGCCTTAAAGTTGAGCTTTTAAAACATTTTTTATTATTAATTAATTTTTCAAAACACAAATAATTAATAATTTAGCAGTATTCTCTAAATTAAATTGACAATTGAATAACGCCAGCTATGACATGTTTTTAGGGTTGCTACCCTAGGTTGCTACCTATCCTAGGCCCTCAGGAAGCCCTGATTTTTTTTAAATTAACAATTATTTGTAAATAACGCGGCCCGCCATTATTTTGTGGCAAAATCTGACAAACCGAATCAAGAATATTCAAAATTTTCAAAAAAGAATTGTGTCAATATTTTAGGTTATAGTGTACTAGGGAGCACTGAGACAAGAGTGGTCAAGGATTAATTTGTGGCAATATTTATAGTGACGCTTTACCAAAGGTACTCCAAAAAGTTGGCAGAACTGGATTTCTCTTGAGGTTGGCAAGATTGGATTCTTCCTAAGGTTGGCAGAACTGGATTTACTCTAAGGTTGACAGAACTGATTCCTCCTAACGTTGGCGAAATAAGATTATTCTAGAACTAGATTTCTAGTATAGTATTTTAAGGTGTAGGGTGTAGTGAAAATATTTTGAGGGGGGCTCAAAATTGAATTGAGTATGGGGCCTCTAAATTGTTAAATCCGCCACTGGTAACCAGATCGAAAAGGATCAAGACAAAGGAAGGCGTAACTTCTAGCCTTTTCTCTCAGAATATATTCAGAGATTCTCCAATGTTTAAAGATTAGTTTAAGACCACTAGACGTGTTAGAAGGTGATAGCAAGCAGTTTGTTATACGCGCAATCGTTGCCGTTCACAGTTGCTATGAATTTTAAAAAAAGACGAAATTGGAGAACTCCAAATCAATTATGACGCAAAGCAAATTGCGTCACAGTTGATAAATAATAAAATATTATCTTAATTAAGTATAATTAATCCTGATGAAAAATTTGGAATCCAAACTATTTACTTAGATATCTAATCTACATTGGCTATAAAATTACATAATAAACTATAAATATTATAGTCTCAACGTTAAATTATGTCATTGACATCTCTAAGAGTAATAAAATCTATTATATGTTTTCGCTAAATATAAGCTGATGAAATAAAAACATCTCTCAATAACAATGTGCAACGAAAATAATAATAATCTTATCATTGAAGATTCGTATCGAAAACTTCAACTAACCATGTAAATTTAACAAATGTTACCTCAACAGTTTTCTGGACGACTCGCGTTTTTCGCCTTCGCCTTATTCTAGTTTTCCTCTCGCTCGAATCGAATATCATTTCCATTAAATCCATTGCTCTGTCACTGAACTAGTTAACTGATCAAATCAATTGATTATCTATAACAGATAACGTATCGAAAATATTTAACCAAATTAATGGCAATATTAATAACCAGAATATATATATATTGTTATTAAACAACTCGAATAATTTACATAAACACTGACGTTTAATATAATATTATATTAAATAAAACGATAATTTAGTTGTAAAATCATTTTTTACGACTGGTATCACCAAACATACGCTGGCAACACTCTATGGAGCTATCGTGACCGCTTCTGTCGTATTGTCGGAATATATCAATGAACCAATTATTGTTTATGCACCATATTTAACGCTGGTATGATTTAATAAATAATATAATAAATAGAGCTATTCGTATTTCATTATTGATTTCATTGATAATCGTGATTTTCTCTTGTTTATGATTAATTCGGATTTTAGGTTATGTTTTGATTGACATCCGGTACGCGCGTCGTCCTCTCCGCGCCTCATATACACTATCAGCCGGAAATACATACAGATTGAACTGTAAAACACCAAGTTTTGATCGTCGTTTTTATTCTATACTTTTTGTAAAATGGCTGATCCGCTCATAACTGCCGAAGAGTTGTTGACAATTTTGCAGGATAATGACGAGAGGGGCAACGAATACGATAGCGATATCGAAATAGAAAACAACGTTGTGACAGACGAAGAAGATTTTGTTGAACGCGATGAGAGTGAAAAAGAAGAAGAGTCGGAAGAGGAAACGGAAAACGTTGCCGGCGAACAACCGGAAGAATCGATATTTAGATCGAGAGCCGGACTTGTGTGGCATCCCAAACCCCCAACGCACTCGAATACTAGGTTGGAAAATACTTTATTTTAGAATTTTAATTCAATACGATTCATTTTAAAATATCTATTTTTATTTTATAGGCTAGAAAATATTATAGACTTTGTCTCCGGCTTGACCGATTCGAGTAATAATTTCCTTACGATGAAGGACGCCTTCAATTTGTTTATCTCTGAAAATATGTTGAATTACATATGTTACGAAACGAACAGACAGTGCGAACGTGACAACATTAATAGAACTCGAAAAAAAGCCATCAATCCCATACTCCCTATCGAGCTTGAAGCGTTCATAGGCATCTTATTATCTTCCGGTAAATTGAACGGCCGTAAAATACAGTTCAAAGAGTTGTGGACGAGGAATGAGTTGTATAAACAGTATTTTTATTCAGCGGCCATGTCTAGAGATCGATTTTTGGAAATATATTCGGTGCTCAGATTCGATGATCGTTTGACCAGAGACGCCAGAGAAAAAGCGACCGAAAACAAAATGGAAGCCATAAAATTTGTTTTCGATAGATTTGTGGATTCGTGCAAAGAAAACTATACTCCCGGCTCACACATAACAATCGACGAAAGGTTTGATTATCCATTTTATTTTAATATTAGACGGAAATCTAGACGGAAATATCACGGTTCAAATAAAAAGACAAGATTGTGAGATCCGATGAATGAGTTAAATGTTCCAAACCAAGCTCTCTTATGTTTTCCTGTGTTATTTTTACAGCACAAGGTCTCGTGTTATCGTGTTGAAGAATCCTTTTTTTGTATTCTCCAAAACGAATGGTTTTTTTATGAGCTTTTGTATCATTTGCTCGATTCACAATACCCTGTCGATGTAACGGTCTGACCAGGTTCAAGCTATTTATAGTGTATAATTCCAGAAAAATCATAAAACAACGACCTTTATTGTTAATCAGGGTCGAGGTTTCGGAATAGGTACTTTTCCAGAAGAAAGCCATTGTTTTTTTCAAGATTTTACATGATCATTGTATAGCACCCACTTCTCATCTCCGGTTACAATTTGCCACTAAAACGGATCGGCTTCATACCAAGACAAATAAGATACGGTACGCCGTCAATTCATGAGGAATCAAAATTCCTTGCCTGTACAATTTTCCGATGCGACGAAGATGATCCTGAACTTTAGACCATGGGCAGACAATCTTCAATGATAATTCCTCAATTGTTTAACGAGGATCTGAATCCACCATCGCCATCAGGATATCATCATCTAATTTTTGGGGTCGTCCTTTTCTATTAAAAATATTTTTTAACCGAAAAACAAAATTTACAACCATAGCTTTAACGTAATAACAAAACTTACGTGTTTGTGGGACCGTGTCTCGTCACATATGTATGAGCTCATCGAAGAAAGTATGATTACTTTTTGGTCCCCCCGTTTTTCTTCATTCAGGCATTTTTAAACAATATTATGAAAAGAGAATTCATCAATAACATTTTTAAATAATTATTCCGGAGTGTAGTCACCATTTACTTCAAAAACAGCTTCACATTTACTTGGAAGGCGGTCGATTTCATGGCGGAAAGATGTCACAGTTCTTGGAGGCAATCCGTGCTTTGACATTGGCCACCAAGTTATCCAAAACGGCATAAACTTTGTTGAGTAAACTGAGATGATTTTCAGTTTTCTTTTGGTGAAACTCCTGGCGAAATGCAGACCTTCTTTCTTTTAACGTTTTTCAAGAGAAGCCATGATTCATCCCCAGTGACGAAGATTCTTCAGAAAGAGCTTGCTCGTTTCGTTGTAACAAATCAGTGAAAATTCAGACACATTCGGATTTACTGTTGTCGGAGAGTTCATGGGGGCTCCAGTGGACATCCAGCTACTTTCCATATCTTTTTGAGCTTTTTAGACGACAAACGATGGTTGAATGGTCCACATTGAAGTCATTGGCTAGCATTCGAGTTGTCAAGCTTTCGTCTCTTCCACAGCTGATAGACCTCTCTCAGGCTTATCTTCCAAGTTAGTATCGCCAGATTTGAAACGGGCGAACCATTCCCTACATCGACTTTCACTGATTGTTTACCAAAAAAAAACGTTGAGATCGCGAAATGACTGCACTGCTTTCCATCTATTTTCAGTACCCCGAATTTACGTTTTCCCACTAATTACGTTTTTTTATCAGTTCCTTTAAAAACGTAAAAAACGGGTTCCACTGTATTTAGTACTGCAATTCTACTTCACTTTTTGGATGGTGGGAAAACTTAAATTCGGGGTACTAAATATAGTGGAACCCGTTTTTTACGTTTTTAAAGGAACTGATAAAAAAAAACGTAATTAGCGGGAAAACTTAAATATTTAATTGTTTAACATAATATATAAAAGGGTACATTTGATTCGTAAAAAGTTGTATTGGATTTGCAAAAGGGTGCATTTGATTTGCAAACGGGTGTATTTCACGTGAAAAAAATGTAGTTACATACATATGTTGTGGAAAATTGAATCAGAATTTTCCTTTTGAACCAAGTGTTGCCATTTGCTGGTTAACATCAACATTTTGAAGGGTTTGTAGATCATCTTCAACGGATCCGAGTGTCTGCTATTTGTTAAATTGATTTTGTTGGGTTTGCTTCAACTTCACACCTTAAAATGTCATCATCCACTTTGACAATCTTCTTCTCTCGAGGCTTGTTTTTAAATCGGTAGTAGTCGATAGGGTGTTTTTTTATTGGAACTCGTACAGGCTCGAAAGAGTCAGTTTCGCATATAACTCTTGTCTGGTTGAAAAGACTCCATTTGAAATATAAAGAAGAAAAAACAAATTTCTTCTTAAAGATGAACTCCAGATGTTCACGGATCAAACGAATGTAGAAATACATGGAAGAAACACAACTGATGACCAACTGGTCCTTGTCTAAATCGCGATATTTTCGTCCGGTACTCCTAATATGTTCAGTATATATTTATTTATTTGACTACAATGGATGGATGGCATAACATAAATATTCCAAAGTGTGATTCACCCATATATAAAAATTCTAAAGATGCAAGGGGGAATGAGTCTCCATATTTCCTCCAGTGTCAAACCATGACACTGGTTAATTTTAATATTATTTCAGTTGAATTAAAATTAATATTATTTGTTGTATAAATATTTATTCAACATAGGATAGATGGCATGAAATTAATTAATTCCAATGAGAACTACCTACATAAATATTTTTATAAAACATGCGGCGGTAATGGGTCTCTTCCTCTTGCATACGCCCTGGCCAGTGTTATAAAGAATTCCCTGAATTCATAGTTTTCATCGGACACCTATCTGAGCTCAGTTAACTTACATTATCAAAACAATATGCACGTTACCTACAAGCCATAATAATAGTACATAAACTAAGTTAGTACTCGGATAGATGTGCGACGAAAACTATGAATAAATATTTATAAAACATAATATAAATTTCAATCCAACTGAAATATTATTAAAATTAACCAGTGTCGTAATTTGACACTGGGGGGAATATTAGTGTGAGAGACTTATTCCCCTTGTATCTTCAGAATCTTTATCGAATCTTTATATGGGTGAATGGCGCATCAATATGCATGTTACTTACAAGTCATAATACTGGTTGTATATGTTATTCACTTTATCATTTAGGTTGGCAGTATATCACGGAAAATGTAAATTTAGAGTACATATGAGGACCGAACCGGGCCATTATGGGATTAAAATATTTACGGCGGCTGATTCGGAAACATCATATACCGTAAATTTACAGGTATGTTTTTTTAAATTGTTTTATTGGTGTAGTTTCTGAATGTGTCTTTACTTTGGTTAAAATTTACAGATATACACCGGGAAACCGAATGACGGACAGGAAATAAATCAAGGAGAACGGGTCGTGATGGATTTGCTGCAGCCTTATTATGGTTCAGGACGAGGCGTGACAACTGACAATTTTTTCACGTCAGTGTCGTTGGCGAAGAGATTGTTAGAACAAAAATTAACAATTACGGGAACCCTCAGAACGCATAAGACGGGAGTTCCTCGCAAGTTTCTTAGATGCAGAAATAGGGAAGAATTCTCCAGTATCTTTGGTTTCACCGAAGATTTGACGTTGGTGTCCTATTTACCGAAAGCCGGAAAGTCTGTGGCACTGTTGAGTACTGAGTTTCGCGATAGCGAATTGTCGGAAGGCGTAAAAAAGAGACCGGAAATAATAATTCATTATAATCAAACCAAGGGAGCCATTGATACGACAAATAAAATGACGCGGCAGTACTCGTGTGTAAGACTGACTAAAAGATGGCCGTTCCGTATATTTATGGAATTGATCGATATAGCCGCCCTGAATGCTTACATATTATGGTTAAAAAAGTTTCCCGATTGGAAAAAATCGGAGCGAAGCCGTCGCAAGTTTTTTATCCAAGAGCTCGCTTTTCAGTTGGTACAGAATAATGTGAATGTTAGAAAAGAGCAACGGAATAATTTTAATAAAATGGATAAAGTCGGTTTTGAAATGTTCAACAAAGGCAACGACAATTACGAGCACTTAATAGAAATGAAGCCAAGAACGTTTCAGCCGGACAGTCGAAAACGAGCGAGGTGTTATTTTTGTCCTCGCCACGAAGATAAAAAAACTAACATTCATTGTTGTACGTGTAAAAAAAATATATGCGGGGCTCACAGGATAGCAAAGAAAAACATGTATTGTAAAGACTGCTGTCAGTTTTTTTAGATCTAGCCACGGGCGTATAAAGCTTCATTTACATTTACAACAATAATATTCTATATTTTTTTTTATTTTTTATACATTCATTCTTGTATTTTTTTTTGTTTGTGTATAATTATTTTTGATTTTTTTGTATATATCGTCATTATCATCATTTGTCAGCCACGGGACACTCATTCGCTGAGTGTATGGGCCTTAACAGACACTTGAATGGTAGTCGAGGCCAAAAGAAACCTGAGTCTCACACGTGACGCCTCGTCTTTTGTGTCCATACCGCGGGGACCCAAGCCATCTTTGTATACGGTTTTTTGGAAAGAGTTTCCCTCTCTTGCTCATTTCTGGCTTTGGACGTATATCTTCTACCCCGTTGGTATCAAATTTACCCTCCCGACTGTGTCCAGGCAAGTAGGAGGGGATTGCTTTGGCATTCATTCTCATCTTTAGGCGTTATCTGCTGATAACGAGTCACTAGTCGCGTAATAGCAATCCTTTCATCGTGGGAAAGACCTCTTTAAAGAGTAAAAGGAGCAAAAGCATCGAGACCAGACTATTTATTGGTCAGGAGATTAGGGTTTTCCTTCCCGGGGCATACTGGTTCTATGGTGAGAAATCAGTTAGAGACAGGATATACATATGCCCATATACACAGAGTCAATAGTGACAACTCTTATTGTTAATGAGAGCTGTTCAATTACGTCACAATCAGCAATTATTGAAAAATATTTAGATATTGTTATTTTGATAATTTTAGTAAATTAAATTTCGTGTAATATTTCTACACCGATATCTTAATTTTCAAATAATATCCTAAAACAGTCGAGGGGTTTTGAATTTGAAATAAAAATCACGAGAATGAGCCGTGCAGCGACAATTTTTTTATGTGTGTCTAAAAACTAACAATTTCGTTTAAGAAAACAAACCGTTTTGTTTAAAAGAACATATACATACGTGATTTAGAAATAATAGATAATAGTATAACATAGTATAATTCAATTTAAATATATGTATAAATGACGTACTTAAGGCTTAAAATTTGAAGTTAATTTAGTTACAAATAATTAGTGATAGCGTGACAAAAAATCCAAAGAACTACTAATGCATATAAACGTTCAATAAAACCATTTTGAAGATGCGAGAGTCGTGGGTCAGTCAACCCCTGACCAGTGCCATAAAAAATCCTAAAATTCATAGATTTTGCCAGAAGCTTGACGTATTCGAGTATTAACTTAACTCAGTGGTGGTTAACTAATCTGATATTACGGCACTGAAACAAAAATGTAAGCCGTGCAGCGAGAAAACTTTCACGCTTAATCGAAAGCTGATAATTTAATTCATGAAAACAATCTACAGAGCGAAAACTTTGATGCTTGATTAAAAGTTGATAATTCAATCTATGAAGAGATTCCACGCAGCGGGCTGAAAATTTTACCAAACGAAAAAATGCGATAATTAGTGAGCATAGCGTGCAGCGATAAAATTGTAATATTTGACCGAAAACTGAAAATATCTAAGAAAAAATAAGTGAAAGCGTCTAGTGAATACATTTTCATGGTTACCCGCAAGCTGATATTTTTCCCTATAACGAGAAGCCGTGCAGCGAATATTTTTATTAAAAATGCAATATATTATTATTATAATTTAATATGTAGTTTTATTTATTATTGGCGACTCTTACCATGACTGAATAAATTTAAATAAAAAAAAAAAACAATTAATTTCAGCGCTATCTTAGGGTATTTTCTCTGGGTGTATGTGATGGGAATCAAACATTTTTTAAACATAAATCACAAATCAACCGTTAATAACTCGGCTAAGCTGTCATTTTGTGACAAATGAAGCCCCAGCGAGGAAAAATATCGTGATGTGCTGGGGTAGAAGAAATATCGGGACGGGCCTCAGTCCGATTAATTAGTAGAAAAATTCAAAATTAGATTGATATTTTGGATTTTTCTACTAATATATATCGTGAATAATCATTTTTATGCAAAGAATAATCTATTTTTTCAAAGTGTCAAGGTTTTGTCGAATAATTTATATATTCTTGACTTGAAATTTTTGGAGTCTATTTTCATACATTAATTTTATACAATTCCTGAGGTTGTCACATTTGGATTCCCTATAAAATAAACAACCTCAGGGGAGAACCAGTTCTGCCAACCTTGGGAAAAATCCAGTTCCACCAAACTGGATTTATACTAGTTGACAAAACTGGATTTATTCTAAGGTTGGCAGAACTGGATTTCTAGTGCAGTATTTTAAGATGTAGGGTCTAGTGAAAATATTTGATTTAGCCTATCAAATGCTAAATCCGTCACCAAGAAAATGTTTCATTATTAAGTGACAGCAATCTTATGGTAGCTGTCACTTAATAAAAAATTCGGTCCCAGTCGATATTTTTCCGACCATAATTATATGAAAATATCCGAACATCGCCGTCTCCAGATCACGATATTTGTCGATAGGAGCTAGTGGATGCAATATGGTAAAATAGAAGAATTAATTCGTGTAGTTGGGTTGGACAAGACAGGCCATATTCAAACGAATGCCTTCACCATATAGTAATTGAACTACTGGCCGACAGGCGGCTGTAAATTATAAACAAATAATATGGCAACACTGGTATCAGAAATCTGACAGCTGAAGTTTCGACAATCTGATGAAGCAGGGGCTTCGCTTCACTTAAAAAATACTCATGCCATTCAATATTACCCTCAAATATTTTCTGACTCTAATTACTTTATATTCATTTAAAATTATATCGTTGCAGATTTGATGGGATTGCTAAAATATAGTTGAGCTAAGTTCCCAGAGATGAACTGACAATCGAAGTCAGTTTTTATTCGGAAATAGTATTTGGAATACACTTGACATAGCAATCAGTATGTGAAAAAAAAACGAAAAATGTATTTTATTTATTTAAATAATTTTATTAATTATTGTCAATTACAATTTCTTAACATAAATCTTCATTAATTCATTATTTAATGTTATCTAGGAGCGGTTCACTGAAAAAAGTACTATTAATGCACATCCCTGATACTCACCATATTTTTTTTTAAATATATATTTAAAAAATGTTATAAATATTTAAATGTTGAGGTTAGGAAGGTGCCAGATCTGAAGAATATGGTGGGTGTGGCAGTATACCCCAACCAAGCTGTAAAAGCTTTTGGCGAGTTAACAAACTTGTATGAGATCTCGCAAATCTTGGTGGAACACTACACCTTTTCTATTGATCAATTCTAACCTTCTCTGTTTAAGTGAATCATTTAATTTAGCCAGTTGATGGCTATACACTTCAGAATAGATCGTTGTTGTCCGGTAGAAGCTAAAAAAAAACCATTCCTTTAAAATCCCACCAAACAGTTAGCATCACCTTTTTTGATGAATATCAGCTTTCGAAGTGCTTTGAGCCGGTTTATTTTCTTTACTCCATGATCTCTTGCGTTTAACATTGTTGTAGACAACCTATTTCTTGTCCCCAGTGATAATGCACTTCAAAAATGGATCATTTTCTTGACGTTTGAGAAGCAAATCATAGACGTTAACGAGACGGCACAAATTTCTTTCCGTAAGAACATGAGGAAACCATATGTTGAGCATATATGTCTTCATTAGCCTCAACTGGCCTTCCAGAATGTGGTGCATCTTCAACATCAAAATTTTGCAAACCGGTTTTGGCACTGGCGTTCTGTCAATACATCTTCTCTATACACATCATATAATTTTTTTCTTGCTTGAACAGCATTTTTACCTTTTCGATGGTAAAAAAGTAAAATATGCCGAAAATGCTGTTTTTCACTTTCCATATTTGAAAAGGTACCAACCAAAAACTACTGCATAGAATCAAACGGACTTTTTCCCAAGCAAGCCTTGCTATATCAGCTGTCAAAATATATGATAATGCGGCTTAAGTGTGAAGTTGGCTGTGAAAAAATACAATTAGTTCCTCTGTTGGGTAAAAACAAAATTACTTTCCAAGCTAGCCAGTAGATAATAGGGATTTCCCCACCGCAGGTATAATTCATTAAAAAAAACAAATATTTATTTTAAGCATTATAATAATATTCCGTATTGTACGATAAAGAACGATAATAAAAAAAATATAAAGTAGGAATATGTGTAAGTAGCTCACCAGATAATTTCAATTTCCAAAAGTAGTTTACATCCTCATTGAGTTTAGTGACCACTGCTGTAGAACTTCCAAATCCAACTCCCTGATTTTTGAAACGGATCGGTCTCATACTCTTCTTATCCTTTGTTCCAGCTCTGTTATTGAAAGTTTGTGCGGTATAATTCTTTGTTTATTTTTTTATCGATCCTCTTCAAATGGTCTTGTACTGTTGACCAAGGAGAGCTGAGATCTTGTGATAATTCCTCTATGGTTTAACGAGGGTTGAATTCTACCAATGAATTTCAAGCGACATCATCCAGTTTTCAATTTTTGCATTTTATGTCATTTTCGAAGTTTAGTCTTTCATATTATATTAGGCGAACCGAAAAGTAATCAAAATTTCTTCAATGAGTTCATTCACAGTTAGTTTGTGTCGAGACACGGTCCCGCAGGAGAAAGATCTCAAGGCCAACAATAGAAGAAGCACACTTACGTCATTGTAAACTATTTTTGTTCGATCAAGAAATGAAAGCAAACAAAGCAGTGAAAAAAATTACCGATACTTACGGGAATATTCTGAAACTAAATAAGTGTCGTCGGTGGTTTGAAAAGTTTAAAAATGGAAATGGGAATCTCAAAGATGTCGCAAGGAAATGACGACCCCAAAAATTAGATGGTGATATCCCAAAGGCGATGGTGGATTCGGATTCCTCGTCAAACAATTGAGGAATTATCATTGAAGATTGACTTTCCATGGTTTACAGTTCAGGATCATCTCCGTCACATAGGAAAATTGTACAGGCAAAGAATTTTGGTTCCTCAGGAATTGATTGAGTACCATCTGCACGTCTTATTTGTCTCGGTATGAAGCCGATTCATTTTTGCGGCGAATTGTAACTGGAGATGAGAAATGGGTGCTATACAATGATTATATCTAGCGACAGGTCCACCTCCGCATGGGTCTAGATGTGAGTACACGGTGTGGCTCCGGGAAGCACCCGCGAGAGGAAGCGTCAGGCTGGTTACTGCGGCTTATGCTTTTGGAAACGAACGGACTCCTACGACTCTTCCAAGCAGGTGGTACTAGGGTTTTGCCACCTGTGGAAGAGGCGCAAAAAACCCCCCCAGTCAACCCTAGCGTTCCGATGATGAATAAATGAGTGCACGCTGTCAGTCTGTCCTCTGATGAACCTGCAGTGCCAGGATGGGGAAGGGCAGCCGGCGGGACTTATCCTCGGGAACAGATAACGGGTACCATAATAGTGACTGTAGTGCCAGCACGGGGGGGGGGGGGCCTGCCGCCTTGCATGGTGGGCTATTCTTGACTGGTTCCTCAAGTCGGATCCTGTGGCCTGGCTTTCGTCTTTTTAGCAGTAGACGTACAATAATCTTTTATGAAGTACCCGGTCCGACCCTTCGAGCATCACTAACAATAAAGAAGGTCCTTGTTTGTGTGTGATGGGGATAATGTGATAGCGTGTGGCCTCACTCTGCAAAAATAACACAGGAAAAAATAAGGGAACTTGAATTGGAACTTATCCATCCTATTCACCAGATCTCGCGCCGTGGGAATATCCCCTTTTCAGATAAAATAAATAATAATGTCGATAGAGATGTGACACTTGTGGCACTTGATAAAAGGACTTTTATAAAAAGGAAATCGAACCACTGCTTTTACGCCGGCAAAAAGTGTTAGAAAAGGATATAAATTATTTTTTTGATTAGTAGAGTCAACCCTCCTATAGCGTTTGCGGCGGTCCCTCCTATAGCGTTCATTATACAAAACGCAATATTTTGAAGGTTTAATTAGAATTTTCGTAAATATATTATGAATGTGCATTTTAAATAGATGGAACGTGATTTTAGATGACTCTGACAGTAATTAAATACATAATTACCCAATTTAAAATGTTTACCATTTTTTTCTTACTTGAATTATTGTTTGTTTTTAATATATTTTTATTTTATATTAATATGTATC
>JAGXCT010035003.1:0-91218 GCA_022495035.1 Philopotamus ludificatus
AAGAAAACTGGTTCAATTTTCGGATAAAAAACATGCGACGGGCCGAATTTGGACCGCGGACCATAGTTTTCCGACAAAAAGAAACAATAAAATTGAACATTACTATCAAGAACTTTATTTTTTATATCTCTGTACTATGCAATCCTGCTTTATAACAATGCACGATTAGACTCTTATTAGAATTGGTCAACGTCGCTAACATTACTTGTATAAGCACTTTAACAATTAAGAAAAAGGCAAGGACTTTAGAAATGTTGTTGCTAAAAATGTTTCATAAAATTTTATCAATTTAAAAATTGTATACTAAAGTAATAAATAAACTTATAATGCAGTTAAGAAGAAACCGCAATTATTTTCCCACCAACCTAACAAAACAACATATTACGAACAAAGGGACTTGGATGCAATGGCGCTTGCGGTTAGAATAAAAATAAGATCTCCTAGATGTGCCTGGCGTTCAAGTACGTTGCATTAAAATAACACGATATTAAAGATAGTACATTATTCATTATCTTTAGAAATTTACAATTCATATTCAGATACGAATGCGAGAAAATTCTCCTTAATAAATCGAGGATGTATCATTGGTACACGTTGTGGCGCAACGTTTAATATCCCATTAAAATAATTGCGTTGTATGGAAACTTTGTATCATTTGCCGAAAAACAGGCCATGTTGAGGAGCAGATAAGCACCTTTGGATATGCGAAACGGAATTCGCCAACTTTGTTCTTAATGGAATAGACACATCACCTCCAGCTGAAAGTAATCCAATATAAACAAAAAAAAATCTATAGCAATTTCCCGGGTTATCTCGGTGTGTAAAGGAGAGAGGCGGCGTCAAAGTTTGCAAAATTCGACGCTGTTTTTTGTACGACGTAGAAAGCTTTCACACCGCCGACGTAAATTGCAAGTGCTCATTAGCGAAGATTGTTTTTGTGACGAATATATATTTTTTATATTTTAATAAATGGAATAGTTCATACTATGTAACAGAACATTAGGATTTCGGCTTTCCCTTTTCCTCGACGATATCCATGTCGTGCACAGATCGCATTTCAGTGCTTAGAATTAAATACTGAAATATAATATAAAGCCGGGATCGCACGGCGATAAACCAGCAATTTCGGTAAAAATTTAAATGATTTTCCTGGCACTTTATACCGTGAAAATGTTCCTCTTGTTCCCTGAAAACGTGTCGCCCCTAGGGCTCGGCTCGTTAGCCTATTTCCTAAGGGAGCCCGTTGAAATGTATCTCCTCATCTTTTCGCTTTTCAATAAATACGTATCACTATGAAAATGTGTGTATTTTAATCCCTTTGAATTTCGACATAAATATTTTCGTCCTTTGCTCTTAAAATCCAGTGGCATTCAAACGATTTGTCTCTTTAAATAAAAAAAATGTACGTACATAGTTTCAAAAGCTTTGCGATAAGCTACTTAAATAACGTCTTGCGACTTGAACTAATGTATAATTGTAGCTTCCGAAGTCCATTTAGTATTAAATGAAAAGTTTTGTTAAGCAAGACAGAGAGAGAGCCTGGCCACAATATCGATTTTAACTCGCGGAAATGTAATTTAAAGTAATAAAATAAAATATTCGGATAAGAATAATATAAAAAAATTGTATGTAATATAAAAATACGACGTCTAATAAAATATACAGCCTCGTGCAGAGTTTGTAAAAAAAAGCGTAGAGAAAATGATACAATGAATTCTAGTGAAGAGATTTTTTTTGCCACGACGAAAAAAAATGAGAGAAGTTTATGTCTAACATAATTTACAAATCTGCTTTGCACGAATGTATTTTATGTCATAATTAAAATATTTATATAATAAAAAAATGATATATACTTTTGATTATATCGAGGAGAGCTGTGTGTTCTTGTAGCGCTCAATAGAAGCGAATAACATAGGGGATTTGCTAATCACTCACTGTATTGACTATGCAACTGAAAGCAGTGTCACTAACATTGTTAAACATGTCCCATAAATAATACGGTGTTTTTTTTTTCGAAGAGGGACAGGTAAACTACCCGCATCAACTTGCTATATAAGCAGGTAATACTTATTCAGTCGATATTTTTTCAAAGCTATTATGGAAATGACAAAGGAGCATATTTAGCGTATTTCTTTATGAGTCCAATAAAGGTTAAAATGCAACGAAACGTATTAATGTAGTGTATTGAGATGGGATAATAAATGTAAGCCAGTGTCGACGGTGGTTCTAAAAATCCCGAGACGAAAACTAGAGCCTAGATTAGAAGACGACCTTCGCCCTGGAAGACCTGTGGAGCTCGACATAGACGTCTAGAAACAAAATACCATCGTAACTATTAACCGATGTGGTCTATTTGGGACCCCAAGTCTTTGTTGGATAACTCTTTTATTATAAATCCTACATGTCACAAACTATTTATTTATTTATTTGTCAAAAAAAGTCTAAAGAATAAATATTTAAATAATCAACCATTATTTTTCGCCCTTGCGAAAAAAAAATAGAAACAACAATATTCGGGTCTGTTGTCACGCGAGTGATGTTTTTTCTCACTCGCACTTTGAGTCGGCGGCGTGTCCTCAGTTTGCGGCGGTACATCGCCGAGTGCGCTTCTTATTTACGCGCCATATTGATAGCTTAAAAAATTCAAAATATGGACAAAATTTTGAAGCATACCATAAATATTGATCATTAAAGAAAGATTGGGGTCTACTTTCTCTTATAAATATAACCCTCTTCGGACGATGCGTTTAGAGCCGCCAAGCCGGATCGGTTAAAAAGCTAGTAGAGATGCTTGGCCATTAAACTATTCACCGACACTTGCATGCGATCGAAAAACTCAAAAAATGGGTCACTGTTGACTGTTTCTTAGGATATGAAGGTATATTACAATTTGAATTTTTAAACCCAAACCAATAGATGACAAAGAGGTTATACGGCGAGTAGCTTGAGCGACTTGAGAAGAGAGGTGTCCTCCCATCGGGAAAATGCTCGATACAGCGAGGATGACATAATGGAGACTAAAGCAGTTTAATTTCGAAACTCAAAATATGAATTCTGGTCAGAATAGTATTGGAGGAGTATTTTTATTACAGAATATCTATTCAAAATAATTATAGAGTTTTAAAAATAGTTTTAAAGACGCTGGTTTGATATTAAGAATTACGGGGAAACAAAAATAAAAGTCATATATAATCGATGTTTGAAATCGAATTGCGTCCAATCTACGGCTAATTATTTTTTGTAGAAATCTTGTTAAACATCATGGCTCTCTAATATTTTATTTTTTCGTTGAGTATAATAAGCCCAAATCTCTCCCCCACCCTCCCAAATTGACGAAGAACATATCAGTCGTTGTATTTTTTTTAACGTCTGATTTCAGCAAGGATACAAAAAATTTTGTCTAATTTTATAGATAGTTATATAGAGTCAGTATGATCAAGTTTGGTTTCAAAAATTAAATCAGTCAACAGACATTCAACGAATTTCCCCTAAATTGCATCAAACCCCAAAAATGATTAACTATGGAAGAATTATTGTTAACACTTGCACATCGACAAATTTTTCAATTCTTTGTTATCAAATATATAACGAGTTAATCTAATAAATCATCCATATTCCCCGGATGCGTCATTTGGGCATATTTTCAAAGAAAAACCTTCCGATAAGAGTACGGAATAATAATTTGAGTCATATTTATTAGTAGTTTCATTGAATATTATCTTTATATCGTAATATAATTTTGCAAATTTTATTCTATGCTAGTTCTACCAGTTATATAACCTATATAACTGTTGAATTAAAGAAGAAATGCCGACTTTGAATTATTAAGAACACCTTTTGCATAAGTAATTGTTGCAGGAGAGCAGTTACAGACATTAAGAGAATTCTAGAGGAATATTTTCTTCATCCAGTAATAAATATTTTAGAAGGATCGACCAAAATGTTTGTAATATATTAAATTATTACATTAAGATGTTTTGATAACAGTATTAATTTAACAAGGAAAATTAAAAGAAGCGCTGTTTAGCATTATTTTATAATTTCTTATTGAATAATTCCGCTCAAATTCCACCAAATGCATCTTCCGGAGAGTTAATCCTGGCTATGGGGTTGGAACGGAAATTTTGTTTCTTGAAAAATCGTTACTTTTTTCGGCTCACTTAATTGTAAACTATCCACATCTCATTTCTGGTCACAATTCGCTGCAAAAATCTGCATCCGTACTTCCGTTGTTCTTTGTTATGCTCGACCAGTTCATGCAGAATTATAATAACCATCCTGCTTAAATTGTCGAGGTATTTAAAATGTGTAGTCGACTTTGAAGATATGTGAATGTTTGTGATAATTCTTCTATAGTTTGGCGAGGATCGTCTCTATCGAATTTTGAAGGTCTTCCTGGTTTAAAATCTTTCTGTAATCTATCCCTATCGCCCGATTTAAATCGTCAAAACCAAAATTGACATCTGTTTTCAGTCAGCTCTTTCCATAAATCTCATTGATGTTTTTAAGCCCTTATGGGCGTTTAAGCCAGCACGCAGTGACGAATATGTTCTTCGTTGATTTTGGATTTTGACATTTAACCATTAATTTAATAATAATAAAAATTATTATATATATGACACAAAAACCAAAGCTGACACACAAAACAAAAAAAAATATTTGGGGCATGTCTAGGCACAAACTAAACTCAAACGAGAGTATATGACAACATGGATATATTTCCGGATTACTTATTACAGTAAATTGCAAATATACTCAGAAAAAAAAACTTAGTTTTCTGGTCAAATTTGTGATCAATGGGAGGGGTATGATTTTTTAGTTGTGTATATCCCGATATAGTGTTGGTACTAGGAGAAAAATAAAAATAAAGGTTCAAAATGAACTCAAAACAAAACGAAAATAAAGTTCCTGCAAAATTTTAACATTTGTGGGGTTTTAGTCAATCTGAAGTGACTAAATTTATAAAAGAAATTTCAAAAGACTGGGTCTGTAGAGCGCAAAAAAAGAAACAGGACCAGAGCGGAAGACAACTGTCTCAGATGATCGTCTTTTAAAAAGGTTCTGCTCAACCAACCGAATTAAAACTGCGGTGGATATAAGAACAGAGTTCATCGAAGGTGGAGGAGCCGAAGTCAGTGTCGAAACGATAAGGAGAAGACTCAAGGAAAATGGTTTTATGGCAAGATCACCGACTAAAAAATACTGTTCCTGAAACAAATGCGCGCCAAAAGTCTCCAATGAATAAAAGTTTACCGGACTTGCACTAAAGAGGATTGGAAGAAAGTTATCTTCTCAGATAAGAGCAAATTTAACTTGTTTAACTCGGATAGCCAAGATGTTGGAGCATCCAGCAGAAAAAAAATTGAGTTTGAGGATGCTTTTATCAGCATTGAGTTGGAGTCAATACAGAAGTCTATAAAAGGACATAAAAGAGAACCTTGTTCCATTCATAGCGTATCTCATATAAACTACTTCATTTTTTAGGACGATTCAGCACCATGCCATCGGGCCAAAACGGTAAAAAAAAATTACGACCATTTACTTTAATTCAGAAAAAAAAAAACCTCGAACATTTCTCTTTCTTATTTTCACATGTCAAAGATTTGATAGAAAAATTTGAGATTTCAACATTTTCATGGCAAGTCCTTATTTAAATCTCATAGAAAGTTGATGGCACTTGAGTGAGAATTGAGAGAGAAGCTGCCAATTTAGAATCACTAAGAGCACCAATAACAAAAGTCTGGTATGAAGAGATAACGACAGAACCAATAAAGAGCTTAGCTTGGTGGATTTAATAGAAATCATAGATATTTTATTTATTTTTATTCTTAAGTATTTTTCCTCAAAATATTGTAAAAACATAGTGTACTACTGTACAAAATAAATCTATTTTTTGTTTATAAATGCAGAATAATTTGTATTATTAAGAAAAAAAATCCAAAACTAACATAGCTCCAAAACCTGTAGATATTCTAAAGATTTACATGAAAAATTTACCTGAGTGCACTTCAATGACTTATATTGTATCTAGATAAAGAATGCAATTTCGACTAAAAATTAGGCGTTACATAGCAAGATATGTTTAATTTCCCCCTTCTTTTTCGTATTTATTTTAGTTCTAAAAAGATCAAGAATAAATAACCGTCGATAATTGAAAAATTATAATGTTTATTTATCCTAATTCGGAGATCCGACAAGAACTCGTTCTATCAATATGGCTACCGAATGACACATTGGAAACGTGTATACGAGATAATATTCCGAAGTAAAATCATTATTTATTTGTAAACTATATGTGAGAATTTAGCAGATATTTAATTTGAATAAAAACCGTTGATTTGAATTTATTCGACTTCCTAATCCAGATTTACGAGGAAAATTTACATTTATTTTTTGTTCAAGTTCTAGTTCATGGCAACACATGTTCGTATACAATTATAACATACACAGTATATAAACAAGGTCGAAGCAATAACCACTATCTATGACCGTCTGGATATTGGCCAAAAGCGCGAAAGTATTGCCAAAAAATAATTTGAATCGTCCTCGACGGAAAATTCGAATTTTATTTACCTTCGCTTCGGTCGGTATCTTGGTCCCGGTCTTCATCTCGAAGACGTGTCTTTATCTGTGGCTGGCTGCAGGGGGCGTCCTCCCCTCAGCCGAGGCGCATGCAGCGTCACATCCCAACGATCCGGTCGTCACTCCTCTTCGAGGCGAAACACTGACACTGGTCCAAAAGAAAACAACCACATTCACCACACGGCCGCTGAAATTACAATTTTCACCGATATTTTTATTAGCGGCCGGCCGTTAGTATTATTTAAACGAAAATCGAAGCGCAAATATTTGTTTAAACATGCTAAACGACTGAAACGTAACACAATACGGCAATTTAATAAACGAAATCCCGGCGGATCGCGAAGGTTGAATTTATTATCGCGTCGACAAATAATACGAGATTCACAAAAGGTGCGACGATCGTAAACGCGATTAAAGATTCAAGGGGTCGGGACGGTCGCGTATCGCGGAACATGGACGCGATGTGTCGCGTTTGGATCGGGCGCGCATTCTTTTTTAATTTGTTCGCCGTTCGCGATGCATTTGTTTTTGCGTTCGGCTCGCGGCGCCGCTATGGCCGCGATCCGCGCTATTGAGACCGCGGCCGCGAACTGTCAAAGTTACGGCCGCCGAGCCAATTTCAAAAATAACACCGCAACGCGTTCCGACAACGCTGGGTTTATTTTTATAGCAATTTTTGAATTTGATCGAACTGCGGAGACGGCCGGCTCGTTGGCCGAGGCGGGGGCGCGGGGCGGGCGGGGCGCGGAGGGGGGCACGTGGCGGGCGGAGGCCGGGCTGCGCTCACTCGACAAAAGTTTGTGGCGAGTTCGCGGCGGCGAGCGGCAGCCGCTGACAGGCACGTGCTCGCGAGCTCGCGGGCCGGGCCGCACTGACTCCTGCAGCGCCAGCACACATTGCGCAATCTCGTCCTTAGCGCTGCAACCGATTCCGACAACTCAGTGAACCATCGAACCACTGTCAATTTGTTGATAGCATCGATTCACTGTCGATCGTCGAAGTTAAGCAACATTGAGGGCGGTCAATACGCGGACGGAGACGATGGAAGTTGATGACCGCATAGTAAACACGCATTAAACCTTTCTACTCTGTCCACTTTTAGTCGAATCTATGAGTTTCTCTCATTACATTTTTTTATCAAATTTAAAAATGTTGTGCTCACTGAGTGATGAACTCAAATTATATATAATACGACGAAAGATATATGTGGAAAAAGATTAAAATCATGGCGGCTCGAAACCATCCGCGTCGTCCGAAGGGGGTCTATTTTCCATATAAATTATAAAATCCATGCATTTAAGTCAAGATATTATTTTCTGTATGTTACAGCGGAACCATGTAGTTGGATACTGTGATATAGGAGGGTTTCCTGTATTTTACGATTAGCATCTTAAATTCTATTGAGTACTTTTTGTAAAAGATCAATTATTTTTGTTTGTTAGCTTTTGGCTAATTGGAATAAATACTGTGCAGTTCAATCTTATTTAAATGGTGGATTTTATAACATATTTTACGTTCTTTTTAAACATTAATGTTTATATATATATTTTTTTATTAATAAAATATTTTACTGATTCTGCTCTTTTAACCGATCCGTCACAAGGGCTAGAAACTAACCGCGTCGTCCGAAGGGAGTATATTTATAAGGGAAAATAGACCTCATTTCAACTCAAGATATTAATGATTTCTTCATAAATATCTTGAGCTTTTTTAATAAATGGATTATTATAAGAATAAAAATAGTTATTCATGATATAAATTAATGTGAGGTCTAAATCAGTGCTTCCCAAATTATGGGCCGCGGTTCTTAAATTTTATGATTTTCGTGGGCTTATGAAAAATTAGTACAAAGTACAAATATTCATTTATAAATATTTTTCCACATAGCATATTTAAGGAATTTATATATTTAAGTCTGTTAAATAATAACACATATGAGAACATATTTATATACATAACAACAACAAAAGGAATAGATTAATCCATTTAAAAAAAATATTCAAGTTATTAATGAAGAATTCATCAATATCTCGACTTGAAATGGTTGGAATAAAAAAAAAATAAGAACAAATAAGGACAAATAAGAAAAAAAATAAGAACAAATAAGAAAAAAATAAGAATAAATAATAATAAAATCAGAATAAATAAGAAAAAATAGGAATAAATAATAATAAAATGAGAAAAAATAAGAAAAAATAAGAATAACTAAGAATAAAATCAGAATAAATAAGAAAAAATAAGAATAAAAAAGAAAAAAATAAGGATAAATAAAAATAAATAATAATAAAATAAGAACAAATAAGAACAAATAAGAACAAATAAGAAAAAATAAGAATAAATAATAATAAAAAGAGAATAAATAAGAAAAAAATAAGAATAAAAAAGAAAAAAATAATGACAAATAAGAATAAATTAGAAACAAGATTATTTAGTATTTTGTGCACAGATGCATTCAGTGGCACGAGTTTTACTGTATCATAGCAAGTACTCATCGCCATTCAAGGAAAGGTTTTAAACAATTTTGCGCTGAATATAAATATGCGTACAACTCCATCCCTCGATTTTACACGTTTCTTGCTTTTACACGGTTTTTAAAAAAAAAGTTAAAAAAAAATATTGAAAATAATCAATAATGATAATTTTATTTGTTCGTGCGCCCACTGTAGGTATGCATTCCACTGTAGGTATGCATTCTACTGTAGGTGTGCATTCAACTGTAGGTATGCATTCCACTGTAGGTGTGCATTCCACTGTAGGTGTGCATTCCACTGTAGTTTGCATTCCACTGTAGGTATGCATTCCACTGTAGGTATGCATTCCACTGTAGGTATGCATTCCACTGTACGATTTACACGTTTTTCTCAGGAACCTATCTACCGTGTAAATCGAGGGATAGGTGTATTATAATTGTCATAATATTATTGGCAAATAATCATAATAAAACTATAAAATATTTTTTTTGGGAGGGGGGCGGGAATTAATTTCTTTCAGATTTAGGGGGCCGTGACATGAAAGTAATTGGGAAGCACTGGTCTAATTGATCTTAATCTGACGCGCGCACAAGGCTACGGCCCGCCGTAACCGAACCGAATGTCGCCACAGAGTTCGCGCTACACTGAGACACGCGTGCGGTTTCACTCGCCCTTGCACATGCGCGATGTTTTTTCTCACTCGCATCCGGTATAGAGCGAATAGAAACGTATATTAATGTTTTATAAATTTTTACGCAATTGCGGACAATAAAGGTCAATGACTATTCATAATATCAAGATATTGATATAATTATTATCAAGATATTGATGAAGAATTCATTGTCCCCCATCGGCCGACGTCGTGGCGGATCAATTCAAAAAAATATATAATTCTGTTTTTTATGACAATAGGTATCGAGGAAATTATTTCTTTTTCAGGTTACTTATAAAAAATACCCATAAAATGATCTTGAATTACAATGTAGTACATAATAGCTTATAATGGGATTTCGAGTTTTATCAATAAAATGATTCTTTTTTATGAGAATTTATCACAACAAGTAATCGTTGTCTTTGTATTAAAGAACGAATATAAAAATCCATCAAAGTGCTCGAATTACGACACCGTGGATAAATTGCAATATAACATAATTCTCGTACTCTAAATTAGAAATTTGGCATCCAAATATGTATTTTGCTACGATTTTAACTGTATTAATAAACTTTACAAATGATAGCAATCTCTAAAGATGAATCTCTATAAAACATATTAATAAATATCGCATTTAAAGGTGGACCGTATACTAAAGGTAGCACTGACGGAACAACAAAGGTAGCTACATTTTTTTTAAAAAGCGGAGGTAATGGGTCTCTTCCACTTACATACCCCTATGGCCTATGTTATAAAGAATTACCTGAGTTCATAGTTTTCGTCGGATGATTAACCCAGCCAAGTACTAACTAACCTAACAAGGGGTACTGATATCGTAAGATATATAAGTCGCAGTGGTTGTGCTGTAATTAATTCTTCCGGATAGAATCCTCACTAAATGGAGACCAAAATCCAATAGTCAGATCGAGAAGACGATCGTTCGAATGGCACTTGAAGATCTCAAGGCAAGAGATCTTCCATAAGACCGCTTCCCTGGATACTATTGAGTGCAAGAATCTTGTCATCGATGCTAAATGCCTTTCAGACATATTTTTATCCACAAAAGAACATTAAGACAGCAAACAAATAAATATACCAACACAAGATGAATCTAGAGACATAGATAAGTATAACAGGGTGATTTTTAACACGTCTGCCACTGAAACCAATTTATCATATAAAAAATAATAACTTCTAGATAAAATAAAATGTGAACACATTTTTTCTTGATTATAAAAAAATACTTAATAATGAAATAGAAAAATGGTGAATAAAACATCAATGAATAAAATTAGTACGTGATGAAGGAAGAGAATGAAACGAAGGTTAATAAGAATCTATCATTTGGATTAGTTCAGTATTTCATTTCATTAATTACGACTAGAATATATGTACATACATACATTTTATATTCCTAATTGTAAATATATAAGTTTGTTTTGTTATTTATCATTGTTTGCGGTTGTTATCTTAAAAATTATGTATGTAAAATTGTTTAAAATATATTTTATTATTATACGAAAATTTTAATAATACAGAATTGTTGAAATTTTTATAGCAATATGTATTAATATTAAATCAATATTGCGATCTGAATCTGATTGTTTATAAAAATATCTGAAGTAAATATTAAATAATTTAATCTGATTTAACCGATCCGTTACGGCGGCTCAAAACCAACCGCGTCGTCCGAAGGTCTATTTAATATTAAAAATTGACCCCAAGCACTTCAAGTCAAGATATTTATAAAGAATTCTTCATCAATATCTTGACTTTAAAATAAAAAAAAAATGGATTATTCTATAAATAAAAATAAGCTATTCATGATATGCTTCAAAATTTGGTCGATATTTTGGATTTTTCAACAGAGCTGTAGCAACAGAAACGAATATTGTTGTTGGTTTTTTTTTTCGCAATTGTGGACAATATGATAATGATTTATAATATTTATTCTTAAGACTTTTTTGAACAAATACAAAAAGTTTGTGACGTGTAGGATTTATAATAAAAGAGTTATTCGAGAAAATCAAACTTGGGATCCCCAATAGACCCCAAGGACTGGCTAGGTTGATAGCCACGGCTAGGTTAATAGCCTCGTTTAATATGTACATATAGCAAATTTACAAATGAGTCTGGAGCTATTATGTGAGAGATTTCTGTCAATAAATAAATTATTTGTTTGGAATCATTTCTTAAAAATAGCAACTGATAGCAGATCAAATTACCTTTCATTGCATTAATTGTCTTTTCCACAAATATACAGCAATAACTAGTTAATAAAATGATGATTAGCTAGATTATATATGCAATATTTAATGAAGAATGCAATTTAAAATATTGCAATTCTGATTCTGACGAGCACTTGTTACTTCTTAAATCAAGGCTATGTTATTTGATGAATTGGTGTAATTATATTCAAATTTATTGTAAAAAAAAACTACATGGAATTGAGAATATGTAATAATTGCGTTGATTGTTATGACATGTCGTCACCCAACGACAGTTATATGGAAATATATATACATATATTGAGTGACGTTAATGGTTAATATCCATCCGACAAAGATTTCTCACGTAGTATATTGCTTAAGATTTTAATTGACATCTTTAGTTTCCATAATTTCTTTAAAAATTATAGTGCTGTTTATAACTATTTTATTTTATCACAATTGGTTTTATGAAATACATTTTATATGACTATCTAATATCATATCGTTTCCGCTTAATAGCACTATGAATCATTTCCTTTAAAATAAATTGTTACAACATATTAGTAAATACACAGGTTACGTAATAATAATTGAAATATTTGGACTTTAGCATTAGTATTAAAAAATCAGCACAAGTATTGATTTAATTAGCTATTTTCAATGTAATATATTTTTTTTAAAACAAGCATATTAAACAATTGCTATTTTGAATATTTTATTAATGTAATTCTTAACTGCAAAGAAATATTTTTAATACTGAATAAACATTTAACCACATGGTCACCCCGGTGTGACAAATGACAATTCACTCCACACGCTAGCGACCGAAAGTTATTTGCATAGATATGTGTTCGTTAGGCTCTTAAGAATATCTAGAACCGATTAGTTTCATTAGTGAATTGTATATTTGTGTGCATTACGTAATCATGTAAATTTCTTCAGCAGTTTAAGGGTTAAATATACCTTATATTATATTCTTTATTATTATATAGTAAATAATTATTTTTTTAAGTAAAAAAATAATATTTGTAAGAAACCGTATGAACGTGTTCATATTTATTTCCGTTGGCAACACTGCAGAACTAATGTCAAATTATGTCGTTTTGGAGGTTAACCGTTGCGGACATTTATAAAACAATGGCTGTGGATGCCCCTAATATACGAGTTGCGATTGTATTGTTTCGATGGTAACGTCATGCATTATTTATCATTACTCCTATATTGTTAAAATGCAATATATATTGCAACGATTTTCTTTCATAACCTATACAATATTTTACTCAACTATTTTTTTAACAATCATGTATGCTTGTTGCTAATTATTAAATGTTTAATTTACGCTATTTTGCAAAGTTTACATGCATTTTATGCCAAAAATTTAAATTTGGTACACGCGTGGTCAGTGGTTCAGTGTTGCCACATGCAATAAATGGCGCTTTAAATACTAGCTCAATATTTGTTTTTACTTCAGCTGCTGCCAATTATTTAATAAATAGTATATGAATTATTTACAAAATGTATTTTTTACTTGATTTTATTGAAGAAAAAGACATCCATTAGTATACAATAGAACAAACCGTGTTGTTATTTTATTGTGCATTAAATTGTTTGAAATAACTCTATATTTGGTTACCATTCATGTTTATAACACAATGGGATATTGGTCATAATACCTCATATTAAAATTCATATTAAATTTAGTCATTTCATTGATTTTTTAAATGGCGTGACATTCCTATGTGAAGTATGAATATAAAACTAATGAAATTAGATTATCGCACAAATTGTAGCTATATTTATTGCTCAAATACATCATAAAATATTACCTTTATAGCAAATCAATTTTTAATTATTTTGACACGTGTAATACTAGCATATATATTAGTATTGTGTTGTTTTCTTAACATGTGATTTTTTAACACTGCATGTACAATTTGGTGATTTCTTAAAATATATTATCGTCATTATCACGTGTACATTAAGATACTAGTTATTAATAAGTGAGCGAATATAATTAAAATTATCAATAGGTTTTATTGTGTCGGTATACTAAATTTATTGAATTTGTAAAAGGGGACTTAATATATAGTTTAAATGCCCTACTCCAATAACAACTTTTTTTTGTAATAATAACCGTCATCAAATCTATCAACAAAAGTGTTTGTCAGTTGATTATTTGTTTACGATACGAATGGTGCGTGTTGATGACTGTCGTAACATTTCATATTATGCATTTTTTATTTTATTTATTATTAATATATGTATATGTAATATTTGGGTTAGAACAATTGAGGTTATATATATATAACCAAATGCCATATTCATTAGTATTAGCTCCTTGATCAATTGAGAGCCATGGGGATTCGTTTTAGAAACAGGCATTTAATTTATTAAATGTCGATCACGATTAGTTCTCGTTCACTGGGGAGAGTGACGTAAATCAACGAATGTTTTCGCATTTAACCCCAAAATTACCCAATATATGTATTGTTATAGTAAATAATTGTTTTTATCGTGCTTTCGGTCGATTTTTTATATTTTTCAGTCATCAATTTGAATTATATATATTTTTCATATTAGTACGTTATTATTTACGGCCATAAACAAAATGGCGGCATTGTATATTGGCAACACTGAATTAAATCAGAAATATGACAACGACATTTTATCATTTTTTATTTAAACCATTTATAATAACAATTAAAAAACAAAATTATATTAAAACTCACTTCTTTTGTTTTTCAATCGTAAAACAGCATAAAATATGTCTATCACGCGGTTTAATACAAATACATATATTTATTTAACTCTTCACAATGGCCACAGCATATGTCAAATGTTAAATTATTATCATTTACAGCTGATAATTATTTAACATGTTTAATCTGAATATTGCAATAATTGCACACAAATTTCTTTTACTTACATATTTGATACGTAATTATTATTTATTAAAAACAATATATGTACAATATCATTATCACGCTGGGGTCAAGTTTATGATTCTTAAAATTTCAATAAATATTTAATCTTATTTTGCATATATTATTATTTGAAATAAATTATAAATATTTTTTTATCCGTAATTGATTTTTTTTAAAAACCTTTATACCTATATATTTTTATGATACATTTAAATATTATTTTATTTTATTTTTCAGAAAAAATTGGGAATATGTGATTATTATGCGTTAACATCAATGGTCTGAAGTTCAAAACAGCATCATTCTCAATTGTGATATTGATTATATAAGACCATTTCAAATTCATGGTAATTTTGAATTGAATATCTCGTAATAGCTTTATATTTTATTTTTTATTTGTCTTTACTGGAGCACATATATTTAAATTATTGTTTGAATCATTGCAACATGAAGGTACTTTTATATATTGATAAATTTAGTTTTTTAATACTGTTTTAAATAATTATATATTTGAAATATATTGTTTGGTGTAAATGATAAGATAGAGTTCTGTTTTACCATAAAATGGTTTCGTCCGTTTCATATCAGTTATTACAGATGTCAGTTGATTTCAAATTATTTCCAATAAATTATTTATTTTATAATCTATAATATTATATTATGTGATTAATAAACATGCATTGTTTTTCAAGATGAGTATAGAAACAATACAATTGGCAAAAGGTGTGTTTAGAGAAAATGTAAAAAATATTCTCAACGAAATACCGTTAAAAAGTTACACGGAACAGTCGAACTTCGTTCAAAGAAAGGTAAAATCCGCAATATAATTACAATTTATAATAATCGTCTATTCAAATAATTAATTTTAGCTATTAGAATCTCCGGAATGGGGACGTGCTAAGCGTGTATCATTATACTTGTCGATTAAACACGAAATAGAGACTGACAGTATCGTCGAAGCCGCGTTTAATACGGGAAAAGAATTGTTTGTACCGATTTGCAAAAAAAATTCAATGCAAATGTTGAAATTACACGGCCCCGATGATTTTAAATCTCTTCCGCGTAATTCATGGGGCATCAGAGAACCTAGACCTATTCGTGGACGAGACGACGCAATGAACACTGGTATATATAAATAAATATTTCAATCCATATGTGTATTATGATATATTTATCTATTTTTATTCGATAACAGGCGGACTTGATTTAGTTATTGTGCCCGGAATGGCATTTACGCTTAAAGGAGATCGGCTTGGTCATGGAAAAGGATATTACGATCGATATCTCAAAGAGTTGGAGAAACTGCATTTATCGAGTGGAACAGCATTGCCAAATACAATCGCACTTTCTATGAACAGATTGTTGATACATTACCACTGAATGTTTTTGACGTTCAGATCCAACGCGTTATTTACGACAATGATGCTAAATACGATAATCGTAAAAAAGCAAAATATATATAAAATATATATATGCCATTTAATTTTATTGATTATTGTAAAGAATTCATTTAATTTGTAAATTAATCACTTATATTTATTTGTATATACATATATAGGCTAGATTTATTTTCAATGTATAAATAATAATTGGGGCTTAAAGTTCTTACTTGGATTTAAGATAGTGTTTACAATATTGTAAATAAACGTAGGATAAAATAGTTTAACTATATATTTGACGAGTTTTTTTTTGTTATTGTTGTATATACAGTAAATCCTCGAATTATGCAGTTAATTGTTTCCGAAGGTTTTCGCATAAATCGAGGAAAGCCCAAAATTTAGCATTATTAGCAAAAAAAATGTTTTAGTTTCAAAGGATAGGTGAAAGTAAAATAAATCTATATTCACATTTAAGAAAATATTATTTATTGCACATATTGCACATAACAGAATCTACATACATATATTTATGGAAGAACTACTTCAAGTATCGGACCAGTGTTAATTGGCTAATAGCCCTTTTCTTCATAAATTAAAGTGTAGCATGCAATATCATCATTCACTGCTTTTGTAACTTTCGCAGATTGTTCAGGATCATTGTCTTGAGTTTAGAGACCAGCTAATCCATTCAAATAAAATCTTCTTTTCGCTCGTTCTCAAGTTCCATCAATACGTCATTGCTAATTTTCCGCTGAATGATTATAAATCGAACTAACGAAATCCTCCTTCTCCAGATTTAAATTTAGTTCTTTGTTCATTTCAACATGATGTTGAATAACTACCTCAACTTGTTCAGTTGGTGTACTACTCTCCTCAACCAATCGGGGGATGAGTTTATTTCATACTTTACTCATGGTAGATATTGCAACTTCAATCCAGGCTATCCAGGCTCTAAGTCAGTGGTTCTTAACCTCGTTGGAGGTACTGATCCCCACCAGCTTCATATGCGCGTTCACCGAACCCTTATATCATACGTCGTATCATTTTCATAATATCGTACAATAAATCGGGTTGTGTGTTTTGACCTCCGCCGAACCCGGGAGACTGACTCACCGAACCCCTGGGGTACGATTGAACCCAGGTTAAGAACCACTGCTCTAAGTCTTATAAATGTTGTACTCTTTCCAAAATTAGGTTATCGATTTTCCATCTTGTTCATCAACCGACCTAACTGCTTGTCTAAATGTATTTCGTACTTAATATTCTTAATAATCATCCATGCTCTTCGGTTAGATTTCCAAATGACGGGTAATGATGTTTTAACATTCTTTGGGGTTCTTGGGGTTTCGCTATGGTTTGATTTTGCAATCTTCAGCAGCATTTCCATCAAGTAAAAGTGTTAGCCTATCTTTAGAGAATTTAAACCCCGGCAAAGATTTTTCTTGTTGGAATATGTATCACCGATTTGGAATTTTTTTCTAATAGGGCTGTTTCATTCACATATTATATTACATTTGTTGTGGTAGGTAATCCCTTTTTTTTAATATTTCTCTTGTAACCAGGATGAAGCTGTGTCAGACTGGTACAACACAGTTTCATCCCTTGCCATCCGCCCACACCACATATACCGTCTTAGGGCTGGTTCAGTCAGTGCAATAAAAGCAGTTTTTTCTTGAAACGCGTGATGTTAAAATATAATGCTAGACCTTTTTAAGAAAGTGGAGAAGGGAGAGGGAAAGTAGCTTTGTCCAACTCTCCGAAAGTCGATGCAAAGCGAGCAAATGCCCTGTAGCAAATTACATCTCTGACCAGGCCCATGTGTCCGATAGGGCCCTCCACCGGGAGACCTGCAGTAGAAAATTATTTCTCTTTGATTCTTGATAGTTCTTTTAACTCCGTCCATGTCTGCACGGCCAGCTTCGCCTATTTTGATGTTGTGTTATATAGAACGGCCTTTAAACTTTTCAAACCATCCGTGGCTTGCAGTAAATGTATAGTTAACAGTACTATTACCATTTTAACGCTTAAGATCCAAAAAAATACTTAATTCTTTCTCCTGTGTGAGCATAAGACATATTGGATTTTATTGTTGTTGCATATCTTTTCCATTTCTTATATCAATGTTCCTCTTTTCTTAGTAATTAGTGTAGACTGCATCAATAACTCAATCGATTATAATTATTTAATTAAAAAAATCGAGCAATGTTTGCGACCTTTTTTTAATTGTTTTATTATTTCAACTTTGGTCTCCATAGTAATGGCAAGTATTTTTTTTATCATTAATTCGCGAATCACATTTACGTTTGTTCGACATGACTTGGGGTTTTATTTTTGTAATAGACACGATAGTAAAATACAGAGGATGATTACTAAGAAAGAAATTTATATTCAGACTAAAGAAGAAAATGGAGTTGGGGTAACTCGCCTAGTATAAACTAAATAACTAAAATTTATTTATTATTATAATAATCGCATAAGTCAAGGACTGACTGTATGCGTTGCTCGTAAATGATACAAAATGAACAGTTTTTAAATATTTTATTACATTATTAATTAAAACATATTACGCTAATATTGTACATAATCATACATTTTAATGGTTAAGTATGATTTTGTTAATTGATATATGCCTCTCTTTAATGTTGGACTAGTAATTGAGATATAAATAATGCCACGTGGTTAGTTTAGTTAACATATTCAATAAAATCGTATAAAAAAAATACCGTGTAATAGAAAATAGGGATTCGTGGTAACCGTGAATATAATGCAAATAATATTCATGCGGGTTTTAATTTTATATATATGTTTAACGGTACAAAATATTATAAATATTTATTTGTATACATGCAATTATATCATATGAATGTTAATAATAAGTTAATTACTTTTTTTTGCACTTGGATGTTATCGTCTAGTCATGGCAAATTATACGAAAGTGATATTTCAAGAATTTTTGCCACATTTTTCATTAAAGGAACATAAATTTTGCCATTTATAATAATAATTTAAATATAAATAAATTATATCGGATGGCAATTTTTCAAATCACATTATATTTTTTTAACAACTTTAAATAAAGTTTATTAATATACGCATTGAAATTATAATTAAGCCGCCGTACAGCGGTATACCATTTTAGTGTTGATGCCCACGTCTTAAAAATCAATCGGTACGTAGTACAACCTCATCGTTAATATCATTCGATCCATCGATAATCAATATTCGTTATAAAAATTCTGTGGATTTAACATACATGTTTATAATCATTTCTTAAATCATAAAAATATATACATACATTTTTTTTTCGTAAAATAAATTAACTGCGTTTCTAATGCGTCGTACGGGTCGCGTCATGGAATATCCAATATAGCACAATCACATCGATCGAGTGCATATATTTATTCCTTATGGAATTACTTGTCAATGTTGCATAATTTTAGTTGATATGTTGGCGCTCGATTATCCACGCAATGATGCGATATCGAATGACAAGTTGATTTCTTCATTGTCGTCGCATATCAACCGGGCAATTTGAACTGGTGCGTTGATGATGTATCATACGTTACTTAAATATATTGTCATCGAATGAGAATCATAAAATAATCATGCTCTTATAATATTGATGCGATAATGGATGATTTATATTAAAAATAAAAATTAATTTAAAGGAAATTAATGTAATTGATTATATTTAATATGAAAAGAGTATTTGATATATATTTTATTTTTAAATTATCTGAAATTAAAAAAAAAAAACGATATCTAGTCGGTTTTATTATCGTTTATCATTTGTGTACAGATCATTGGATCCTATTAGTCATCTTTAAGAACTTTAAAGGGAACTGGCATCGATCCAAGACTAGATTCGAGATTGTAGACACTGCTGTTATAGACAAGTATACTGAAGAAGAGTATGTAAGACGAGTATGTATGTTCTGCTAGATGCAGCGGAAGCAGAAGGCTTTTAAAGGGGTAGGATAATGTTTCTTTCTGATAGATCTTCAGAACTTGGGGATCTAGTAGATGACAAAGAAAAATAGTATTCAGGAACATAGGTAGTAAATTAAAGGAATGAAGAAGAAGAAGAAGTAGAAGAAAAAAACAAATTTTAAAAGTAAGACTTGTAGTAAGTATACGTGGATAAGAAGATGTGGTCCTCGAGATGATTAAAAACGGATTTAGTTCAAATTATATGAAAGATAATAGAAGGACACAGATGACAATACATTAAGAAGGAGGAGTACATAAATAAGAAAAGATTTCTACGAAAGAAGTACCCATAGAAGTTCAACCATGATGTTCAAATGCTGATTGCTAATGATTATCCTAAGAATAAAAATAGTTATTCATGATATGTTTTATAATTTGGATTTTAAACTAATCAGTATTACGCATAAATGACACGCGCGCTCGGCGATGTCCCGCCGCAGACAGAGCTCTCGCTGCGTATCAATCGCGCGTTTCAAAAAATCAAAAACTTGGGATCCCAAATAGACCCCATCGAGACGGCTAGGTTACAGAGGATAGTCTCCAGGGGATTGATTTCACTTGCACAAATAAGAATAAAAAGACAAAGGGGTGTCATGGTTGTATACAATTCAAGAGAAAAAACATTTTATGACGTATTAAGTTGAAAAATGGAATGCATCGGACATATCATTAAGGAAGAAAATCTACCACCTTCTGCAGTTCATCGAGGAGAGGAAAGTCTGAGGCAAATGGTAGCTGAGTAGAAGGAAGGCATCGTGTCTCTGCCACATGCGCAATTGATCCAAGAATTCGAATCCCTAGTAATCCTACATTCGTCAGAACATTTCGCAAAGAAGAAGAAAGAATGTTTCTTTTCTCTTGTGCAATTAAATGGAATTAAACGTCTTCATATTGCTTAAGATCCATAAGTTACAATGGAGAAAAGACTTAGTCCAGTAGGTTGCACACGTTTGAAAAGGAACAAGGCACTTGAAAAAGGAGATACAAACTAATTACAACTTCAGTATAATTAAAAGAACACGCGTTCGATCAGTTCTTCCAGGTTATAAACATATCTCAATTTCAATCTCGCATTGCAAGTTTATATTAACTCTTTATGAGCCGCAAGGTTTTACATCAAATCTAGCCTGGGGGCCGCATGGTTTCATGTAATGATAATCCAAGCTAATATGCACGTGTATCCATCTGTGGTCAAATAGTAGAATTACATTGTGCATCGTCAAAAAGCGTGAACGGCTCATAACGCTTGGCTACAAAATCACGCCAAAAGGCGTGAACGGCTCACAAAGTGTTAAAAAATACTATTAGATGACATATCCAATTTTATATTTGAAAGAATTTAAAGATATGTGTGATTCGCCATAAAGATGAAAATCTTTAAACATATACTAAATGCAACGAAATACATTATAGATAGTTTTAAGCGGCCATTGTCAAGTTTTTTTTTAGATTATCAAGAAGACGTGTTTTTTTCTAACATACAGCCATTCAAGGATCAATCAAATAACATTTTACCACAGTATCAGATAATTGCATCATATGGCGTGCGGCATTATATGGTTACGCTTCTGACCACGACGATATCTCGTTCTAAATCGTGTCGTTTTATGTAATTTTTCGACCAAGAACGTGCTTAAGGACCCATAAACGATAAAACATGGCTGTGTCAAGAGGAAGCCATCGATAAAGATCGCCGGATATCGATGTAGACACCGAGGAGATGAGGCCCACATCGCATAGGAAGCATGGCGCAAGAACCACGCAATACACGAACGGCAATTGGGTCGTCGGTCATTGGATACACATTGAGTATCGTGTGTCCTGTCGCGGATCGCTGACTGCGGATAATTCGTTCTACCGCTTGATATTCATAAAATCTGCACGTGTTGCATTTGCATGTTGCATGAGACACGGTCAATTCAAATGGTATCTGTCATTGATGGTCGCATCGGAGGCAATTAGCAGTTGGTTCGTGTGACACAGATATGTGTTAGCTTTGAATGAAGAACATGGAATATGACATCAGATTTAGAATTAGTGGCTTTTGTTATTCCGCGCGACGGCGTGTGATGTTGATCAGGCTTTACTAATCCCTTGCACAAAACCGTTCTAAAATTTTCTTTAAATGAAAATAAGACCATATTCAAAGCATTACTCTATATTATTTTCTGAATAAATATTTTATTTCGTTTTTGAAGATGAGATCGAGCAATGACGAATATCTTCTTCCATTCACAACGGAGTTATCTGTAGGACTTCAAATAATGCAGAACCCAGATATTAGATATTATAAATGGTCTAAAAAGTGGAGAAGGAAGATCATATTCAGCTCTAGCTGCACCTGGATTGCATCAGATCTAAAGATTTGAGAGTGAACCAAAATGCGTCCCACAATGTTCAGACATTCGTAGTCAATACTTGGTTTGAAGAAGTTGTTGCAGGAAGAACATACGTGTTCCAACAAGATTCTGCACCAGCAAATATGATAAGGAAAATTTAAAACTGACTCAAGGATAGTTTTTTTGTTCATGTAACCTCTGATAAGTGACTCTCAAACTCACCGGTGTGCTTTTAAAAGAATCACTAATACGATTGTTTGTTGTAATTAATGTGAGTTGATGAAGATAATCTGCCAGGTACCTTCAGATGTTGTTTAAAGGCTGTGAGTAATGCTGAGGGTGTCTATAGAGCATTCCCTTTCTCTTGTTCAATAGTCGTTTAAAATTATAAATCTGAAAGATGTATTACTTTTCTAGAATAGTCATAATCGATTGCTTTAATGAATCTAGGTTACATCATAGAGCCAAACATTGCTCTACCCCCAGACAGCAAGAGAGAACACAGTACTAAAGCTAACACAAAGAAAACTAAAGCCAAGGTGGCAGCTAAAAGTCGGCAGACACATCTTGCTTTCCTAGCAGATGCCAGTCGTCCTGCTAGTCTTCGTTCTCCAGCTGCTCCCAAAGTAAATTGGGCTTCAGGGCGTAGTTCACCAGCCTGAAAAATAAATTAAAAACGATTTAACGATTTATGTAATAAGGGCGGAAAGGATTGCGGAAGTATACGAAAACCAGAGTGAAAGTGGATCAAGTGTTACGCAACACGACAATTATTTTGGCCAGGTCGGATCGGATGTGGGCAAAAAAAAATGTGAATGAAATACACACGTGTTTTGCACCACATCGATGTCATATGGTATGACGTAAACCAGTTATAATTGGCGCAATGTTTGAATTTTTCGGCGGGAAAAACTGGCGACTTTCACTCCTTGCGAATTTACACTTCCTGCCCGATTTTTTATCGCTACATTATTAATATGAGCGATAAGTGAAACATTTCGCATACCGATAATTGGCCTTTAGCATGATATTCGTTCCGGGAAAATATTTAAATAATAAAAAATAATATTGGCAAATCGTTATAGTGAATTAATATTAAACGTTATAATGCAAATATTATTTAAATAAGTCCTTGAGTTTATAAAGGAAAATCAATAATACTTAATGTGGGTATATATGAAATGTATTTCCGTGTGTATACATATTTTTGGTTGCAAATTAAATATACACTGTGGACCAATTGAATCCCAACATCCATAAACAAAAAAGATTTTGAGGCTCTCTTGGAAGCTCATTTTTTTTTATTATCTATAGATGTTCAACCTTTATTTTCTAAAAGTTTTATTTAATATAGTCAACCCTCCTATAGCGCTTCTTGCTATAGAGCATCGTGTGTGTCAGTTTCTCCTATAGTGCTCTTTTTTATATCGCCGTTTTCTACAAAACGCTAAATTTTCTTAGTCAAAATTCATATTTCTTAAATATGTAATACATTGCCTTGCAAAATGAAGGTTAATAATTCTTTGAACACCACATTTTATATGGTTACCTGGGCGGGTTTATCTATAGGGTATCTCAGCACTATAGAAGGGTTGACTTATATTAACTTCATGTTATACATGAAAATGTAAATAGCCAGAGAATTCTTAGTTGGAAAAGGGAGAAAATTTAAGAAAAAATTCAAGCATTTACAATAAAATAATAATGTAAGGTTCTAGAAGATCGAATATCAGACTCACAAAATTATCAACGAAGAAAAAACTATTAACTGAAATAATGATAAAATCAGTTTGCATATATATTCACTTAGTTCTTAAAAAAAAATGTAAAAAAATACCATTCGAAATGGCGAGTAATCTGTAAATCGTCCACCATTTGTGATGATATGAGGATGTAAAATATTCTGAAATCCATTGCATAATGCACATTGTTAAATATAAATTAGTAATCTTAGATGACATCCTATATGGATTTGAAGATTTAATTTAAAATTACAGTATTTTCATATTTTAAGATATTTAAATCAAAATGATGAATCCATCGCGAATTTTCAGTTGAATATTTTTAAATAAAGTTAGATTAAGAATAAAGAGAAATATTGGGATTATAATCCTTCACATGGCAAAGAAATAGACCAGATCTTAATGAATCTGGGCCATTTCTTGACCTGAAGACCTTTAAAAGTAATAAAAAAAGAGAATCGTTATGAAATCTTAATATAACATTTTTTACAAATATCGGAAAGTTATTCTAGTTCTTTGTTATGGGGATAAAAGTCGATATGTTTATTTTTCTTCTGATCAGCAAATATTTATAGATTATATGAAAATATCTTGAGTTATTAACAATTGTTTCTAAGAACAAGAAAGTCACATAGTTGAAAAATATGTCGCTATACGTTTTTTTGGTATAGTATGCATGGAAACATATATTTTAATAAGTGTTACACAATAAATGATTACAAATTCGGAATCAGTGTATCCTATTTAGTAGAAAACGATATGCGACATGGCATACGCAAAACCAGCAATTGCATCGACCACCACGTGGAAGCCGCAATGGGGCACTTCCTCCCGCGGCTGGCGCCACACTTGCGCGAAGCCCTTTCGCAAGCGCGAATTCGTTCGATATTTAAATGGCGCTTGCGACATCGCCATTAGCGATGGTCGAATTCGGGGGTCCGTGATAGCACCGGGGCCCTGGTCGACAGCCACCATGTCGCAACCGCGGCTTACGTGCAAGATCACCACTTTCTAATTATCAAATATTACGCAGCCTCTCCGTGATAATGGCCGATAGCAATGGTGGCAATAGATACGAGAGTCCTCGTTTGCAATTGTGTCGAATCCGTTGCACAACGCCAAAAATGCCGGCCAAATGAAGCACAACAAAACGATCGGCGTTGTGCAACCGCAATGGCAAACACCCATGGTGGTGATTGCTGACGCCATTTTTACATTACAATGGGGGACGTGATGATAAGAACCACTCGTGATGACATGCGGAGCGCGTTGCGGACAAAGAGCCGTTGAGCAGATATGATATTTGCAGATATTCCAATGAGTCACTCGAAGAAATGACTCACTACAAACATTCTCAACGAATATTTTGAGGAATTCAAGAAATATATCCAACCTTTTCAATTGACATAATTATCTAAACAATATTATCAATGGAAAGATTAAATTAATAACAAAGATATTAGAAAGGATTGTTATCTTATCAATTTAATTTAATCATCATGGATGAAATAATAGAGCGCGATGGTTTAACCCTGTTTCCTGTTTCGCTGCAATAAATAAAGAATTTTGTTATTGCACCAGAAAATGGTATTCTGCACGGTCTCGCCATGTATAAATGTCATAAGTAGTACGTAAAATACATCTAGATTTCATACGCACGCGCAGTTGCGTCCGAACGAATATATTAGCATTGCATTTATTGTTTCGAGTACAATAATCGTAAATCTGCAAAGCACTAGTTTGCAATAGTGTGATGTAATCAAGCCCATCGTAGCCTTGATACATCAGAACACACTGTAGTATTTAACATATTTTATTAGATTGTTTAAGAACTCCACAATCTTAACACATCTTCATAGAGATTAATTGATTTATTTGACTAAGATGGATGGATGGCATAACAGAAAGATTCCCAAGATCTAAGAGGAATAAGTCTCTTACACGAATATTCCCCCCAGTGTCAAACTACGACACTGGTAAATTTTAATATTATTTCAGTTGCATTCAATTTATATAATTATTTATTCAATGAATGATAGATGGCATTAAATTAATTAATTCCAGCGCACCAAACTACCTTTATAAATATTTTTAAAAAACATGCAAAGGTAATGGGTCTCTTCCACTTACATACCCCTTGGCTAGTGTTATAGATTTCCCTGAATTCATAGTTTTTGTCGGACACATTTCCGACTACTAACATAGCTCACTCGCGGTTAACTTACAATATCGAAATAATATGTATGTTACCTACAAGCCATAACACTGGTAGCTGAAGATATAACATACAGTAGCTTTTCTTGGTTAATGAAACATGCCTAGAAGTTGACGCAACTATTAATTGGTCCATGCTTCAAGAGAAAGCCTACTAGCAAGAACTTCCATTAACCAAAAATGACTAGTAAATAAATGGTTCTAAAACCCATAAAGACGTAAAGGATAGCAAACAGTTAGTGTGATTCTCTTTAGGAATTGAAACGTAGACACTACTAATGATGATGAGCATCAAAGAACTAGAAGCGTACTACTGTAAAATAGACGTGTATTAGAGAAGACTAGAAAATCGCAAGGGTAATTATCGTGATTCTAGCCACAGGAAGTCGGAAGTGACTGAGCTTCAAGGTTAGATGGAGAAGACCTTGGACTAGCAAGAAAGAGCCGTATCAAATCAGGGGCACTATAAGAATAAAAGAAGAAAAATAAGACTACTGTCTTGGCTTGTAGGTAACAAGCAATATGTTATGATGATGCAAGCTAACCGCGACTGAGCTTATATGATATTTAGATAGGTTAACGATCGGTGAAACTATGAGTTCTAGAAATTCTTTATGATACTGACCAGGTGGTGGTTGTGAATTATACAACCCGTATCTTTAAAATCTTTATACGAATGAGTGGCAAATTTAGAATTTTACTGTCATGCCATTCATCGTCAAATAATAAAAATAAATACAAAATGGAAGTAGATGAAGCGATGGTTGGCTATAAAAAGACCATCCAGTCTTTGCGTAGAAGAACTTTTCATCTCGCCGAGGACAAAGAGCAGTTCGTCATCAGAACGAAGCAGTAACGACGAAGAAGAAGAAAAAGTGTATGCTTAAGATAAAACCTTTATTTATTTCACAATGCAGTATTAAAAACTTTCCACAGAAAATTAAGCAATGAGTTTGTTGTTCAACCTACGTATAGAGGGTAATATAACTACAGTGCACTCTCGATTATCCGTGCATGGATTATCCGGTTTGCGGATTATCCGTGCCTGAAAATATTTTGATTGATTTTTTTCTATTATGATTATAAGACGCATTAATGAATCGCGATCTTGAATATGCGCGTTGTTTGAAAGAAATACGTATAGGGACACACAGAACCGTCGCCCTGCCATTAATTTCGATATTTATTACCCATATTTGTGAGCTCTCGGGACTTCGTTTGTTCTAAAAAATCTAACGTTCACGAAATCTTCGGTCCCTTTCCAAATGTCTTTCGTAGTTTGTTTATTCAGTTGTTTTGCTTCCTAGCAGTGAAGAAGTGCGTGTCTTTAGAGAGCAGATTTTTTCATTACACACGTATGTTTGATTATTTTTAATTTCTTTCTGTGTGATATTATTTTTCTTGTTATATATGTAATCTCAAAAATTCATATTTTGGCTCTACACATCTGTACCGTTTAAAAATGGAGAAAGAACGATTAACAAAAAAACGAAAGAAAATTGTACTCACGATAAAATAGAAGCACATTAGTGAGAGATTCGAAAGGAGAATCCACATTAAAACTTTCCGAAGAATATAGAATTGGTATTCAAACTGTTCGAGATATAGTCAAACAAAAAAATAAGTTAGAGGCGTTTGCTTGAGATTGTGATAGTTCTGCAGGTCCTTCGAAACGAAAGAGTATGAAAACGTCGAGATTCGAAGATTTGAATGCAGCCATGCTAATATGGTTCAATCAAAAACGAGCAAAGGCCAAAAAACAATTAGCGGCCAAATGTGCATCGAAGCAGCAAAAAGCATTTCACGAAATCTAGGAATTAAAGAAAGTTTCAACGCCTCTCGTCGGGCTGAATGACGATGTTCAAGCAACGACACGGGATTCGTCAGCTAACGATTCGGGGAAGAACGTCTCAGTTCAAATGCTGAAGCTGCTGACGAATTCTGTCGAGCCTCAGGAAAATATTTGCAAAGAGAAATTGCAATCTGATCAAATTTATAATGCAGATGAAACGGCTTGTACTGGAAGTTAACACCAACAAAACGCTAGCTTCGATGAATTGAAAGTCGCTTCTGGACATAAATCGTCTAAAGAAAGAATAACTGTTATGTGTTGTGGAAATGCATCAGGAACTCATAAAATGAAGCTTTTGGTGATTGGAAAAGCAAAAACCTCGATCATTTTAAAGAGAACTGAAATGAAAATCTTCCCGTCGGTATTATTATGGTCAGTAAAAGGGCATGGATGGCCAGAAATTTCGAAGATTGGTTCAAAAGAAATGGGTCCCAGAAGGGCGGTTATTTTTGGCAAGGGATTATACAGAAAGCAATTTTGTTATTAGATAATGCTCTGCTCATCCGAATGAAAGCATATTGAAGACGAATGGACTTATGATTACAAAATCTTTGCCCCCCCCAAATGTTTACATCACTGATTCAACCCATGGACCAGATTTATATCATCAATGAAACGTCTTTATCGTCAAAACTTCTGAAAACTTGTCGGGAAGATGATAATCTGATCAATTTTTGGAAAAAAATGACGGTATTGGATGCTATACATGGGATAGCACAATCTTGGTCAAAAGTAAAACCTAATAACTCTCGTAAACACTCGTTCGATCATGGAGAAAGATTCTTCCTGACATAAAAACAGATTTAATGGATTTGGAAGAGAATGGAGAAAATTTTGTATCTGAAATGTGTGGGTTATTGGAAAATTTAAATTTTTTTGAAGACGTGGATATGGAAAACATAGAGGAGTGGCTCAATCATGATTTAAATGATTCAGGCTTTGAACACATGGACGATCCTAATATCGTTTCTCTTGTTACTCAAGAGGAAGAAAATTACATTAATACTATAAGCGAAGAAGATACCAGTGGTTACGTTAGTCATGAAAAGGCATTGAATTGTATTGAAACATTGCTAGATTCCGCCGAACAAAGGGGAACTGACTATAATAATGTAATAGCTTTAAGAATATTTCGAAGTAAAATAAGAAGCTCGATAGAAAAATCTCAAAAACAAATGAAAATAACAGATTTTTTTAATCCGTGTACATATAAAAGTATACTTTTTTATATTTTTAAGTTCGTATATATGATAAAGCAATATATTTTTACCTATTTGTTTGTGTTTCTTGATAAATAATGAATATAAAATAATGTGTTAGCTGGTGTGTTGTGTATATGATATTATATTCGAAAATAAAATAAAAATTTGATGATTCGGATTATCCGTGTTTCTCGACTATCCGTGTTCATCGTCCCCAGCATTAACCCGGATAATCGAGAGTGCACTGTAATTCTGCTAGTGATTCTTTCGTTTTCTAGGACGTTATCTTAGTTGAATTTTTTTCCAAATAATGTTGTTACTATATAATTCTTACTGCTAGTATTCAACTGATTCTCTACAACCCACAGAAGGATGATGAATAGATGGTATCTGATCAGGGGTGCGCCGACTATATGGCCAGATTGTGCGGCGCACACAGGCGCTAGAAGATTAGGTTCGCCGAAAGGCGTCAAGAGGGGAAAATTGAAAAATATTAAATATTAGCACAGAATGCGATTAAATTTTATAATTAATTAATGTTTTTATTGTAGAGGGGGGGGGGGTATAGTGGCCCCAATTACAGTTCTGCACACAGGCACCGGACACTGTCGTATCTGATCAATCTTATTCCTTAAGCTCGGTTAAATTTCGTGCTGGGTTGTCGTTTAGAAATATATTGATGTTATCCAACGGAGCTTCATCTCCGTGTCAAGTTAAGTTGTCTGCGGTCTTTCTGCTTGTTAGTTTTTTAATTATTTTATTATAGTAGGAATTTCCGTTGATATTATATTGTTTACAGATGCTGGAGTACACGCAAACACAATGCCCTAATCTATTCAGAACTACACAGCTCGCACACAATAAGGAAACGCTCTTTGAGTAGCTTCAACACAATGGATCTGCAACAAGCAACGATTGCGTTCGGATGTGCAATAGGAGCGGAGCGGACAGCTGTTTCTGCGATTGCCATTAGAAAAAATCCTGGCACTCGAATCGATGGCAGCTCGCAACGTAAACACAATACCGAACGCATTGCATAACAACCCATTCAACAGTTCAATGGCAATCACGTCCATTACCTAACAGTCTATAATACCATTCGGCGTGACTTAACACCTTGTCCGGATGATGTTGCTAAAAATTTTGAATTTTATTAAAACCCGCTGAGAGTCAAGGTTCGCCGTTGCGATACTGCATTGTTACACTGGATTCTCGGTTGTTCGGCTCGTATTTATCTCTTTTTTTCAGATGACCGGATTGCGCAACGCTACAAGTGTGTCGAGCGCTGATCTGGCGTGGATTTCGCAATATTTTTGTTTGAAAAATATATATCGGCTGCATTCTGTGTTAGATTGGGCAAGGCGCATGCTCGCATGCACATGCGCATGAAAACACACTCGATCTGCAATGGTCGCGTGTCGCGACGGTTGTCGCAAGCCTTCTGACATGACCTGGTTGAAGATTGAGATGTTTTGACCGAAGCTTTTTTCGTCTAAGTCTAAGATTTTATGAGGATTTTTAAGCAAGTATATTTTCTTCTACATTAAAAATTAATCCGATTACGATAAATTTTATATATCAAAAATAAATGTTTTTAAATAGTAAATAATAATATTATTGAAATGTCGTTATTTAGGTATTCTTTATACAATTGAATTCAGACGAAAAATTTAAAAATTGTAGTGATTAGAACCCTAAGTATTTGATTTTTCTCCAATAGCTCTTTTACTATAAATCCTACATGCCACAAACTTTTGGTATTTGTTAAATGAAGAATAAATATTACAAATAATCATTGTCTCCTTAATGCCTGCCATTGAGAAAAAAAATACCAACAACAATATTTGCTTATGTTGCTACGGGCGCAATGTTATTTTTCGCTTGCATCCAGTACGATGTACCGAGTGCGAGTAGCACGTGCTGCGAGAGCTCAGTCTGCAGAAAAATGCGTCATAATGATTAGTTAAAATATTCAGAATATCGATCAACTTTTGTAATTAAGTATATAATGAATAACTATTTTTATTCGTAGAATAATTCTTTTTTTTTAAAAACCGTCTAGAAATTGATGAAGAATTCATCAATAACTTGAATGAAAAAACTTGGGGTATATTTTCTATTTTAAATAGACCCTCTCCGGACGACGCGGTTAACGCCGTTATCAGTTAAAACAAAGAACTGCGGAATAATTAAATTAAATTAATGGAATAATGGATTTCTAAATATAACACATATGACAATTTAATTAATATAATAATAATTATGTCAGTGAACTGAACGCTGAATTTATTAATATTTCAAGAGGATCTTGCCATGTCGAGCTAGACTCGACATTTCAATTACTAGAGCTATTTTTAACTCCAAACTCTTACAAACAATACAGCAACCATTTTAAACATATAATATTGTATTTTATTAAAAGTGTTGTTATTAAAAATTCCCTTTTACACGGTTTAGAATTAATACGGTCTTCTATAAGGATAAATAAATGCGTATATCATCAAGTTGCGATAATACTATTATTTTTTCTTAATTTGAATACATATAATAATATTTCGATTAATATCCTTATAAGGTTTCATTTATTTTATCTTTTTTACACGATTTACTATACCAAAAATAGTAAAGTAAAAAGTATTTATAAATATAGGAAACTAATCATAATTTTTTCTATTAATTATATTACTTTATTTCACACGGTTTTTGATGGAACGTATCTATCGTGTAAAAAAATAGTTAAGTGCACATATTTTTTTTATAATAGTACGTAGAAAGTTCGTAATCAATCTCTAACGAATCTATGATTTTACAACCATTTTTTTCCTTATATGTAATAAATTCCTTAAAATTTTATTATTAGAAAATTCATGGGCAATGAATGGTTCAGAGTAAAAAGAGTTAATATTCAAAATAAAACATTTGTGACATTTAACGTGGTTTATCTGAATACACCGTGCAAATCGAGGGATCTTTGTATCATTAAAGCGATAGAACGACGAAAATTAAAAGCTTTCGAGATGTGTTATTATATATTGATACTTCTAAAAGAAATATATATTATATACTAATTTTAGAGAAGATTTAAGATCGTTTAGTATACAAATTTATAAAAAAAACCAATTAATCATAAAAAAACAAAAAATGACAATTTATTACTGTAGTAGTGAAAAAAGGAGCGGACAGCTTCGAATTGATTTTCAGCTGAATAAAAATAATTATTTAAAGATTCATATTAATCATATTGATTTAATACTCGTATGATTAAATCTGTCCTTCGATTTGCACGGTTTTTACGCAAAAATTTCGCATTATCACGGCACCTAATAATGATGTTGACATTTTATTGATTAAAATATAAAAAAAATGGCATGCTTAGGTCATACAACTACTGCCACGTGTTTCGCAAAAAAATGCTAATTGTTAGTGTATACAGAAATGTGCTGAGTTATTATTTTTTTTGCTGATTACCGAATCAGTACCGTAATGTCAATATATTACTATAAAAAATGCTAAGATTTCAATAGCAAATATGTATTTTTTAGCAGAATATTATTAATAGTATATTAGGGAGATGTATATGTAAAATCATTGCCATTGCAATATGTTTATTTCAATGGCATTTATATAGTTTTCATACAAATAATAAGATAAAAATGCAATGCATAATAGCAATATTCGTGACGTTATACATAAAAAGATCTGTTTCTTGAGACGGCAGTGATTCTCAAAGTATTTATTTATTGTATTTAATGGCAACTTTCATTTTTTTGATGAAATTAGTGGGTTGTTTTTAATTTACTCTGGGCCAAACATCAAATATGCTTATAATTCAAAGTGAGAGTAAACAAATTGGTCCGTTTGTTCTCCGTCTTTCTTTCTATCACTCATTCAATTGTGGCGAGCGAATTAAAGAAATTTCGTATCAACACTGTGGGCGTTACGGAATAATGAAAGATATTGTGATCGGTGTACCGTGTCCGAGGTAATGAAAGATTAATTTTTCATCTTTTCATCTGGTCCGCGGAGAAAGCGGCGATGATACCCGGGCTCGTTTCACAGGAAGTCGTGTTTTCACGCAGACAATCGAAACGCAATTTTCTTCGCCAATAGCACAAATAGCCAAACATCGAAAACACCAGCTGGGACAGACGGCCGTGAAAGTTTTCACCAATGTCGTCTTGTGGCCGAATGTATTAACAAATAAAAATAATATGTAAATATTTGAACGTGCGTTGTTCAAGGTGAAAAAAAAAATCCAAAAGCAAACACACGATCTTCGATCGGCGCCGTCATTAGATGCAATTACGATCAAACGATTACTTTTTGAGTCAATAAATCCGAGATGCTTGATATGCATATGTCAAAATCGTCGGCAGCACGGCGTGGGATGTAATGTTTTCAGTAGGCGATTGGGAAATTATTCATTTCTTCCATATATTGTCAATTTTACGACATGTTTAAGTGTGTCATCAAAATCTACGATCGCCATTAAGCTTCAAGGGCTTCGGCGACCACATTAGAATGCACATTTTTGGAAGCTGTGCTCTTTTTTCTGTGAAAAAAAAATCTATATTACAATGTCGTGCATTTTAATATATAATACATTAACACTGTCGCCGTGTCGTGACAATAACTAACAAAAGTAATAAAAGTGGAGTGCAATGCTGCAATCATTCTCGGTATGAATGAGAATTGCCACGATTTATAAATAAGCTATCACAATTTAAATTTACATCTGGGACATTGCAATTTATTAGCAAATCAATTCAGTATGGGCTTAATTAAATTATAGAATATGTCATTGCAGTTGATCCCACTAGATTTGCTTTGTAGACGTGGGATGTACTCCTCAGACTACTGTGATAAAACATAAATAAATATGAGATAATATCCTTTTGTCGACATTGAATCGACAGTCGTCACACCAGTGTGACGACTGTCGATTCAATATTGACTTTTAATCAATTATTTATATTTTCACTGATACTAATTAGTGCTGAAAAAAGCATGATTTGTCGAGAAAATCATTTCGATTGGTGTTAATTTTTTTTTAATATTCTGTAATCCGTTCTCTTAAGTTGTATATGATTACTAACAGATGTAATGTAATGTAACAAAACAAATATATTTTTATTGTAATAGATGTCACTCGTTCTGAAGTGTAATAATTATTTTTTTAGATTATTTATAAATATGCATATTACTAATGTATTTATAAAATATTGTATGTATTGTATAAAAATATCTACAATCTTTTGAAATTATAAGTATGAATATTTATTTTAATATCTCTCTATATTTCATTAAAGATATCTGAAAGAACCTTAAAATACTTCACCTAGTTGACAACATAAAAACATTATTAATTGTTGCTTAAGCTTCAACAAATCCCAATTTAATCCAGATTAATTGCAAAGATTTCTAAAATTTTGCATTGATAAATTTATTCTTAATAATATATATCCTTTTAATATAAAAAAAATAATTATTTGAAAACTTTTACACTTTCTTGAACTTGGACCTCGCGTTTACATTAACGATAAAAAATTAATCTCTCAAAACTGCTAAAATTCGGTTAAAATCCCGAATTTTTACAGCTAATTTATATAAATAAATCAATTAATCTCAATAAGATCATAATACGATTTAAGACTAATAACAAAGTCAAAGGGCACAAGTCGTTTGTGAAAAACAAACTCGAACCTTCCATAATATCAAAAATTGTCTATTATTTTTTAAAAGTAATCAGATGCTTAGTTTATTCACGTAATTTTATTATTTAAAATAATACAATACCTATATCAGGGCCTATCAGAAGAGGGGGAGGGAGGTAAAATGGATAGCTTCCCTGAGCCTCAATTTCGTTAGACAATATATTAAACAAAAATATAGAGAATAGCTAAACGGAACAAATTTTAAAACTAACCCAAATACAGAAATTAGGTCTTGCAGAAAAAATGGTATTTTGTGTGCTTATTTAAAAATTTGAAGGGCTTCTAAAATATTCGTTACTCCCAGTCTCGCAATTTCTCTGAAAGGCTTATTACATCTACCATATTATGTAAATATAATACCTTACTAAATAAATATACATATATTTAAATAATAATAAAACTAATAAACCAATAAACAGAATAGCTTAATTTCATAGTTGTAATTTTTTCACGCATTTTATATTCGAAAAAAAGATTCGGCGAATTAAGATAATGTGCTTATTTGTTATAATTTTTTTTTAAATATATTGTGTATATAATCTAAAGTTTCGTAACTAATGTAGAGTAATTACTTTGTATATATTTATTTCGGTGATAATAATTGTCAAATTTCAAAATAACGCTATTTAATCTCAGCGCAGAACGGGCACGTTTCTAATTACAAATTATTATCTCAATCCGATACGAGCTAAGCCAAATGCCATCACGTATGAATGTGCGGCAATCTAGATCACATGAAATATACAGATACACATTTTTATATATGGCGAAAAAAGAGCGAATTCCGACATCGCAAATAATTGCACCGAGCCGGGAAATCTTTCAATTAGAAGCAAACATTTGCAGCGGTCCAGATCGATTAACCTCTATGGACCGTTCGATAGCGCACCGCGCGTTGCACAAACCGAGCCCAATGTGTCACAACCGCTTAATTAATGGTCGAATCGAGAAAAAATGGTTATTACAACAAAAATAAATGGCCGCATTAGACGTTTATGGTTTCTTCTGTTCAATTACCGGCTCGCAATTATATAGCAGTGTGTGGACGCTGAAGGGCCGATTGGGACACGAGCTTTCAATCTCGCTCGTGTGCCAATAGTTCAGGTGTTGCAAATGTGTTGGGCCACCGGCTTCGCTCACTTTTTTTGCCGCCAATCGGACCGTAATCGGTCATTAGGCTAAATGCTGATCAAATTTGGTGTTTCTACCACCGGTGGAAACTGGAGTGTTGGGCAAATACGGTCGAGATTGTGCATCATGATGGATGGGATGTGGCGCAAGATCGATGCGTGGAAGGAAGCGGCCGTTGCATCAAGCGAGATGTGTGCGTTGAAAAATGCAAGAGGCCGATGGGGTCATGCGATGTACGATGGCAACTAAATTAAGGCGATGATTTGTAATTGTAAAGTGCGCATACGCCATGTCGGTATCTACCTTAACATCTGCTCATGGCGAGACTATCAATTGACGGATATTTAATTTCAAAAATATTTTAATTGAAATATTTAGACAAATTAGAGCAGAAGACAGGATCTAGAGCAGTGGTTCTTAACCTTGTTGGAGGCACTGAACCCCACAAGTTTCATATGCGCGTTCACCAAACCCTTATATCATACGTCGTATCCTTTTTCATAATATCGTACAATAGGTCGGGTGTGTGTTTTGACCTTCGCCGAACCCGGGAACCTAACTCACCGAACCCCTGGGGTTCGATCGAACACAGGTTAAGAACCAATGATCTAGAGAATCAACATAAGTATTGAATATTTATTATATTTACAATACCATCTCGTTTATCTCTGCATCAATTCAATTAATATTAGGTATACTGAAGAGAAATCCATTTTTTGTATCTTATTTGAGATTAGTCTGTCCTGAACACGATGGAATAAACATATTTGTACTGTTCCTCGGTTTTTTTTGTGTCATACATTTTATTTTATTAGAATAAAATGAATAAGCCCGAAGCTCGAAGCTCTCAAATAAGACAAAAAATGGATTTCTTTCCGGTAACACCTAAGGTTAAATTAATACTTTATGAGCCGCAAGGTTTTACATCAAACCTAGCCTGGGGGCCGCATGGTTTCATGTAATGATAATCCAAGCTAACATCCACGTGTATCCATCTGTGGTCAAATAGTAAAATTACACTGTGCATCGTTTTGAGAAAAAAAAATGCCAAGTATGGCTCTCAAGCCAAAAGGCGTGAACGGCTCATAACGCTTGACTACAAAATCACGCCTTTTGGCGTGATTTTGTAGTTGAAGAACTGAAGAAGATTTTGTAGTTGCAAACAGTTGAAGAACTCATCTGGAACTTACAAAATTAAACTTTTGGTGATTAAAAAGCTATTTCCACAGATATCAGTGCATTTCTTTAATGAACAAACATTACCATACTGGTTTTTTTAAAACCTTAAGTATCGAAAATAGCAATCCCATCCATCGTGGGGGCTCGAAAACAACCACATCGTCCGAAGGGAGTCTATCAGAATTTAATTCTTTATTAATTCTGATCTTGATTTTTTTAATGGATAAAAATAAAAATAGTTATTAATGATATGCTTCATAATTTGGTCGAAATTATGGATTTTTTAACCAATCAATATGACGCGTAAGTGACTCGGCGATGTCTCGCCGCAGACTGAACACGCGCCGCCGACTGAGCTCTAGCCGCACTTGTCAATCATACGTTTTACTCGCACTCGACACATGGTACCGGATGCGAACGTGAAATAACATCGCGCCCATGCTGCGAATATTGCTATTTTATTTTTTTTCGCAAATTGCAGACAATAAATGTCAATTATCTATAATATTTATTCTTAAGATATTTTTAGACAAATACCAAAGTTTGTGGCATGTAGGATTTATATTAAAAGAGTTATTCGAGAAAAACAAAAAACTAGGGTTCCTAAATAGACTCCATCTGCACGGCCAGGTTATTTATGTTAACACAAAATGTAATCAATCATCTTCTATGCAATTTTTTCCTTAAAATTCTGCAAATTAAACGTAATAAATCCACGTATTAAACCTTGTATATAAAAAAAACCTAAACATATACGATCACTGATTTGATAATACGTTAAAACGAATGTTGTTTACCACTAATATCATGATTAATTCCTTGGTGAAAAATATTTTTCCTTTACACATATATAGACCGGTTTAATTGTCAAGGCAGATGATACCAAATAAGATAAAATCGGATTCGTTGCGACCGTGAACTATGGAACAGCGTCACGAGTCACCGGATCAGGACCTATTTATGCGAAATATTTCGAATCGGCGAGCGGCCGAGTTGCCGTTCACAGTTCAACGGACTCGACGGCCGATGGACACATACGAAAAAATCGATCAGCACCGACATGTGTACCAGATGCAAGTTCCTGTTTACCACGCTGGTCTCACATAAATTAAATTTTAGTTCGGTACGTGTGCGCTACCATGTGCAGTCTAGACGCGGCTCCGCTCTAACCCAGATACCGTTGCACGATCTGGCCCCCGGGGGTCTGTGCCACTCGAAAAAACTTATAGGAAAAGTCACTTTTTCGAGGCCCCGGGGGTCTGCCGGATAACTTGTACAAAAATAATCCAAAGGAATGCGGTCAATACGTCTCATGCAATACGAAATATTCCGCGAAAGAGTAGCGATCTCGTTGTGAAACTTTTTTATGATCGGACGCACTCGGTGCATGGCAAGTCGAAAAGCTTTTGGTTGCGCAACGATCGCAATCGCGGTATCGCGTGAGTTTTTGGTCAATAGGTCATCGATGTATTGTCGCAAAGCAAATAAAATGGAACCTCGATCCAATGCTGTTCGAGACATCCCTTGAAACATAGATAAATACGGGAATCTTATATTTAATAAAAGTATTCAGATAGATCTGAAATCCCCTTACGATTCTTCTCAGATAGTAAGTTATAGAATTTCATGACAAATGTTGGACAAAAATTATTAATTGGAGAAAAATGCGACATGAATCCATAATTTTACGACAATAGATTGTGTAAAACAAGGGGCTCGCCCTTAGGGGCAACCGGGGCACTGCCCCACACATATTTCCCCTAATAAATATGCTGAAATATGTGAGCAGAACTGTATTCGTATGTATTTGAGCATTCTTGTATCCGAAATATCAGGGAAGGTCAAATGCGGGATTAACTAACATCGTTCTTGTGGACATTTGACCGGGACTAGCAACGACTAGCAACGACTCTCAGAGCAACACTGTGAAATATTAATTTGTTTTATAATAAAATCATTTAACTTAATAAATTATTACAAGTATTCTTAAGCATATTATCATAGACGTAAATATTTTAATAGTATATATTTGAATTTTTCTTAGCATCAGATGCATTTGTTATTAATACATCGACTGTAATTTTTAAAGATTTTATGGTAATAACCACTCCTTATTCACTACTTCTGAATTAGAATGTTACGGATCATGTTACGCATATCCAAAGTAGATTGGATTTATAAAGATATCGATAATAGAATCGGTACTCATTGCAAATGCTTTTGATGAAAATTAATTGAGTATAATTCGCAAATGGACTGGAATGCCATAATACTTGCTAAACTAGAGCAACGTTTCTCAACCGGGGTCCATATGTCTCATTTAGATACGTGGAATGATATAAGGAAATGATAAATAATTAGATTTAAATGGACATATTGTAGAATTGGGTTAAAATTAGTTTTTAACGTTGAAAGGTCTGAAAATCGAGTCGATTTCAGAATGCAATTTGGATATGCTTCTATATTTCCCACCTCCAGCTTCTTATAAAGCCGTGGAGTTAAACTGGTTTTATGATTCCTTATCTTTTCAGTGGTGTAATTCAGTTCATATCTTTTACGGGCACATTCACCACAACAGGAAAACTTTCTTTAGTTGTAGCCTTAAAAATATTGAACTTTTATAGAACAGAACGTTGTAAGTTTTCCTTAGTTTGGTCGAATTCATGACGTTTTGTGACTATTTTCCAGGGCATGCTTTGTTGATCGTTATATCAATATCTTCGGTAGAACTAGGCATTGGATGGATATTCTCCTACTAAATAGTACAGACTAAAAGGTATTGTACTCAGTGAGCTTTCAGAGAATGCGGTTCAAGTTTAATCGAAAAAGTCGATTTATTGTTTCATAAAAATATATTTAGGAATGATAGGGACATAAAAGACTTTTTCTCAGGTAAAATAAATTATTTATAAGAAATTTAAGACAAAAAACTCCCCATCAATATCCTGACATTTTTAAAAAAAATGGATTGTTCTAAGAATAAAAATAGTTATTTATGATATGCTCATAATTTGGTCGATATTTTGGATTTTTAATTAATCAATATGACGAGTGATTAATGACGCTTTCAGGGATGTCTCGCCGCAGACTGAGAACTCGCAGCACGTGTCACTCGCACTCGGCACATCGTACCGGATGAGAGCGAGAATAAACATTGCACGCGTTGTGACAAAAGCGAATATTGAATTTTTTTTGCAATTGCAGGCAATAAAAGCCTATGATTATTAATAATATTTATTCATTAGACTGTTTTAGATAAATATAAAATGTTTGTGACAGGATTTATATTAAAAGAGTTATTTGAAAAAAATCAGAAACTTAGTCTACTTAATTTTTTTTTTGAATTTCACCAAAATATATAAAAAGCTTATGTAAATGATTCATACATCACGACAAATAATATATCGCTTTTAATGACCTCAATATCATTGATTACAAAACCGTTTAAAAGCTCATGGAATATATTTTTAGTTAATGTTCACCAAACAGCCAATTTCTCATAATGCTGTAAAGTGCTTCTGAGCTTAAATCGGTGTTCAGAAAATTAAAAACAGTTGTAACGGAGTGCTTAAAAAAACAGAAATTACGTAAAATAGTTTTATGGAGAAAGGAGCATTAAAAATTGTACTTGTTTGTAATACTTTGTCAAATGCATTGCAAAATGATTAAAAAAAATAAAGATAACTGCAATTTTGTAATATTTGCAATATTGCGGAGTGGTATTTACACGCTGTAGTCAGAACACGCAATATTTACATTGTCGCATAGCGATTTTAAGACGTGGATTTATTTGTATACGATGCAATACCAGAGCTTTAAAGCTAATTTTCGTCGACGACGTCCATGACCAGCTGGTCGAGACGCATTTGACTGGACGCCGTCGATCGCGCACCGGCCTGTTCTGAAGCATGGCTGTGGCTGTGGCTGTGGCTGTGGTTATGACTGTTGATCAACAAGTTTTAGAGGCGGGCTCGATCTTGAAACGAGCCGACATGTCGTGCGCTTGCGCAACGTCCCACCGGATTTCGGTGCGCCGACGCGGCCGGAAGTGAAATCGCTTTGTCACACGCCTGTCACGTGACGACGCGTCCGCCACGTGGACCGGTTACGTCATGCGAAAGCTGCCCGGTCCATTTTCGCAATGAGCCTGCGGAATGCGCACTTGGTCTCGTGGCCGATATGCATCAGACCTTCAGAGGTTACGACGATGTTTCAATAAATAATTTAAAAAAAATGATCTAAAATTATATAAATTAAATAAAAAAAGTACTAGAAAGCTTGGTTATTCAATTCCACAATCGATATAACATGTTTTTATAAAAACGAGTAGATAGATTGAATTGTGTTTTCGATAGAAAGCATATTTTAATTAATTTAATTTTTAAATAAATAAAAATATGCCATAACATTATGTAGTTATTTATTTAATTTAATTTTTAAATAAATAAAAATACTTCTTAATAAAATGCAGACATAACAAAAGCAATTCAAAGTTTTTTTTAAATGCCATTTTATGATTTCACGATTTTTTTAATAAGGTATCCATTTTCGCAATAAATAAGTTAATGTACGTTTTGTTTAGGTATAGATATTTTTCATTTATTTTTATATTTAAAATCACAGTCTACATTATCCTCTGAGCGACCAAGTGAAGACCGCCACCGTAGTGGCTGCGATGCAGGATGAAGAATGCAAAGAACCTAGAGAGACAAAATTAGGAAGATTCAAAAACAAGAATAGTCCCAATCTACAGACATGAGGCCGACTAAAGAAGATAATGTTGATAGATTGATGACTAAAGAAGATGTTGAATTGTACAATGAATCATGAATCATAACTAAACAAGTGGTAGCTTCCTTTTATATCAAACGAAGCCAGACAATTATATCTTAACCTAATTTCTAGAAAAGGCAATATCAAACAGTAAAAAAAAGTTCTTGGAAGAAAATGCGGAATTAAAGTTCTTAATTTATTTGGAAAAAGGCCTAAAATTTGATCAAAATCGCAATATGTCACCTCTATACACAATTTAAATACCAATAACGCGAGAGAAACATAGAAATATGATGAATTTACTACTTTACATAGAGTGATAAAGAGCAATAAATTTGTTATTAGTTTTATTTACGAACTATTAATTCTTTTCTTTTCGCACGAGATTGTTAACGTTTTGACAAATTTGGAAAGTTAACAAGTTACCTTTCTTTATCTTACATGTCTGCATTTAATAAAAAACCATTTTGAATAAAATATAAATTGATCATATTTTTCATAACTCGTTATTATTGAAAGTGGAATAAGTCCATGTATACCAAAAAATCAATATGAAATTTAATTCCATTGATAATTATTTTTGAATAATAAACTTTAACATGTTGGCAAATATTTTTACCAAATGTTATACCAAAAATAATTAACGTTTTATAATGTCATTATAAATAAATGGACTTATACCATTTAAAATCAACGAATCGTATTTACAGATCGTCCCTTATCGTTCAGTATTTTTGATTTTTTTTCAAATAAATCTAATTGTATACAGGAGCTTTGAAAGCATGTAGAATTTTTGTTTTTCTTAAAAAATCTTCGTTTATATATCAAAACATTTGTGATGACCAACTTTCAGTATGGCATTGGTTATTTTAGCGATTCTATCTTTATCTCCTTAATGTTGGCAAAGCATAGGGTTTTAGGAGAGGAATAGGTAAGATTGAGACCAATGTTCTGCGAATATAAAGGCCGAGGCATTATAAAAGTAATGTTTTCGGTCAGATACTCGTTCCAAATTTTCAATTTTTTCTACAATAAGAAATATACCAAAGCATGTGAAACCCTTTTCACAGATAATAATATAGTAAGCATCCAATATGACTACAAATGTCAAGATATGTCTGAGAAAATCGTATCAAAGCAATAAAAAAAAAGTTATTTGACGATTGTTTGATACTACTGGATTAAGTTAAAAAAATGATTACAAAATTGACTAAAATTGGTTATTAAAATAATTAGGACAGCACTTTGACGAAATGGAGATGTTTAAATGAATATTACTGAAAGTTATCGTATATTAAAAGTTATGTCACGAGAGAAAAGCTCGAAGTATGATGACATAATTACGGGCCCTGCTAACGAAGATGGGTTGAAATTTTGTAATATTTTACCGAAAAATACGCATTTTAAAATTGTGTAATCAATAATTACATATAGATTTAGAAAATCAGCTACTATTGATATGCAATAATTGATACATGACACATTTAATGATGATATCAATGATTGGGATGCTGAGTGGGACAATGACTAATCAATTTCAAATGTTAATGTGTTATTGAATATAACAAAGATATAACATACGCAACGTTAATAATCACATCATAGAAAATTGTAACAAATTCGCTTTTAACAATGTGCAATTATTTTTTTCGCAATCATCACTCGGCATACCGCTAACGATCCGATGATGCAACCTCAGTTGTTAAATAAAACGATTATAAATGATCTATCATCAAGTGGAGACATGTCGGATTGTTCTTCGCCATGCGCACAAAGTGGAAAAAAAAATACCCAAATACGACCGAGTGATTGATTGTGAAAGATAAATTTGTAAAATTCTTTAAGCCACTTCGTACACGGATCAATTAACAGATTTTCGCAATCGTTCCATATATCGTACGAGAGTAGAGTTTAGTGTGGCGCGTTTGTTTCTGATCGTGCGGAAATAAGTCTTGGAGAGCAATATTTATTTCTTTCCTCGTGTTCGGTTGCATCACTGTGTTTTTGTTATTTTTTTGCGAGTATATACTATACGCTGGTAATTAAAATATTCTTATGAAATTCGACAGTTATAAAACGGCGTTACGACACATGTGCGATTTTTTTTTAATTATATAATCTGCGTTAATCTACATACGGGCACTCGTGTCCGTCAATATATTTCAGGTTTCGAACAAACCGCCCACTTGGGTCTCCGAGATCAATTTCGCACTATTTCATATTCAATTATTTTTTAATAAAAATTCAGTAACGTTTTATATTTTTCATTATGTACTGAATATTGCAATACAAATCCCATCCCTTTTTATGGGATTAATTTAAAAAAACCTAGTAATTTCAGAATTAAGGTAATTTAAATACATACATACTTTGAATAGATGCTGAGAACTATTCAGTATGTTTTTAAATAAATATGTTTAACAGATAACGCCATTCCCTTAATAGTATTAAATCCTTTTTGACTTCATACTAGACGACGAGGTTTTATAAATAGTTTATAACTGACACGAATAATTATTAGGGCTACCTCTTAGAATTGAAGAAGGATAACAAATATTATAAAAAAAATATATTTTCGCTTAAGACATAAGAATCATATCCGCATCACCCTCAAATATTTGAGAGTGATGCAGATTATTAAAAAAAATTAAATTACTTTTGCTCATATTTTATTTAAAATATTAAAAATAAGGTGAGGTAAACGTATTATATAATATGAACAATAATATGAAAATAAGTGACATGAAGTACGTAGCTCAAAAAAGCTGTGAGTCAGTGTGACTGCACAGAGTCGCAGCGCGACAAGGCGCTTAGCGGCGAGTCCCCCCCGCTCTCCGCTACCGGCCTGAATCCATGCAATAACCGACACTGGTAGCGCTGATAAGCTGACAGCACTTTTGCGCTACATCCTGTGGAGTAACATTGCCCACGTAGACACCCTCATGTCTGAGGATCGTGATCATTCTTGATTTTGTCTCTCCAGGATTCTCTGCATTCTACATCCCGCATCTCAGCTACTACGGTGGAGCCTATGGCGGTCTTTACTTGGTCACTCCAGCGGGTGGGTGCCCTGCCCCTTTCCATGCGTCCTTGTACGTTTCCAAGCGCGACGAGCTTTTCCAGGTTATCGTTTCTTCTGGAGAGATGTCCAAAGTATCGAAGAATCCTTTTGAGACATATGGTCGAAAGTCGGTCTTCTTTGTAGTTTCCTCTATTTTTTTAGGGCAGACATGTTTGTGCGTTTAGCGGTCCAAGGTATTCTCAGCAGACGTCGCCAGCACCACATTCAAAAGGAGTCAATTTTCTTTTTCATATTTTACTTTACGATCCAGGTTTCCTTTGCCGTAATTAAAAAGTAAGAATACCAGACTCTGCACTAAACGTTTTTTGTCTTTTTGGATATCCCTGTTGATATATTGTTGATAGCTTTGACATTACATCAATCAATTAATCATTAGACACACAAATATATATTATTATAAAAAATATATTTGCTTGGGGGTGCTGCAGCTCCGAAGTATATATGGACGAGCCGCCGCTGATAATATATCTTATTTGTGATTTTATTTTTGTTCAATTTTCATTCAAGATCATGTCGAAAATCAATCAGAGTCCTCCTACGCGGATTCGAAGAAAATTAATTAAGCTTTCACCAGTGTACTCGTAAATGAATACATTCAAAAGTCATGGTCAAAATCAATATAATAAACAAAAACAATCTCACGATATTATTTTAGATCTGCATAACTCTTCACATGTAATTGTTGCAATGCGACACGTTCCACATGTAATCTTAATGTTGTATATATTTTTTTAAAACGATTATCACGTTACAAAGAAATAATTGCGCTTCCATGATATTGAGCAATATAATATTAATACACAACTATGAGATTAAGACGTGCACTTTTTTTTCTTGATAATCAACGAACATTTCAATTAGTCCCGGTCAAAAGTATTAACTAGTTTTCGACGACATTTTTGATTCAAGGATTTCAATTTAATATTCAATATCTTCCAGTTGAGCATATAAAGGCCGTCTTGTTGCTGCTGGACAATCGCACAATAATAATCCAACAATTCATCATCAATAATCGTCATCATCTATCACGGCGTCGGCCCAGAGAAATAAGGTTCGCGACCCCTGCATTTTGTGCAATCCCCAGTCACGGTATTGTCCGACACGACGTCATGATTATGGAGGAGCAATAGAATAATTTTTATTATGTATTAATTTAGCGAGCGAAAATATGGCACCGAATTTGGTGTTAATAGAGCATAATTCGGCCCACTTTTTATGCAAATTCTGATGTAATAATCAATTTGTTATTATGTCAAAAGTGTAATAAAGTGTGAGGTAATTCGGTTGGGGGTTTTTTGAAACTCCGTCGGCGCCATCTCGCTCCGTGTGATTGATTGGACGCATGCGCACGAGTGCGTGCGATGTAGAAAGTATTTGTGAATATGAAAGGATTGCAAAAAATGGGTTTTGTTCGATTCAGTGATTTTTAATTGTTGCATATGCTGTTAATTATACGGGAAAAATTAAAAATCAACGGCAGGACTGTCCTTCCTTTTAATGAAATAATTTGGAATCAAATTCAAAAGATGCAAACCATTAATATTAATAATTAAATAAATCGACAATTAAAATTCTGCAGTTTTTCTATAAAGTATCATATTCCGCGTTAATATGAATGAGTTCCTCTCTTCAACCCAAAATATCCTTGACGGCTTTCCGCAAAATCTTCTATACTTATATTTACTAGAGACATATCTATTTAAAAATTGCAAATAAATTAAAAAAACATATATTTTTTCTATTGTTATACCTCGGATTCTTATTCGATTACCATCTTACACGGAAAAACCAAATTATTGATATTTTAACAAATATTAACGGCTTTTAATCAATTTTTCGTCCTCTGATCAGAAGAAACAGCTATATTTCCTTGAAAAATAAAAAAAACAATCTACAAAACTGATAATCCTACCCCAAACCCTAGACGCTTCCTTTATTTTAGGTCCAGCTTCATCTCATTGCATTCAAAAGATACGATTATTCGATAATACATACATCAGAAATGGTACTAAAATCCTTGCTAGATTCAATTAAAGCATCCGCAGCATTATGATTCAAATCTCTCTCTAAATTCACTAATGTAAATATATCAATATAAACCCACAGCTTTCACAATATTTGAGTCTTCTGAAATCTATCCTTAACTATTTCATATTGGTCAAAATTATTAGACTAAGAAGAAGTAGATTATTCCTATCAGACATATTTTCCATATGAACTCCACATATATCATCTCATGTATAATAATTGCTTTAGTTTTAAAATAATAATAAATAGACAATTACTATTTAGTTATTAGTTATTAAGTGACAATCATACTGACTAAAATATTAGACCTGGAAAAATTTAAAAGAAGAAAATCAGACACATAATAATCCGATGAACGAGAAAAGAGTTTCTAAACTCTGCAAACTACCCAGCTCAAGTATAAGCGTTAAAACTATTAATAATTTATTTATGTAAGTGGCCTTCTAACCCTAAGGCGAGTCTTTGCCACCTGGAGGACACTAGAGTGATATTCTAAATATAAAATTCAATACCAACAGGGTAGAGGATACACGTTCAATGTCAGTAATGGCCAAGAGAGGGAAACCCTTTACAATAAACCTTATACCAAGACGGCTTAGGTCTCCGCGGTAGGGACACAAAAGGGAAGCCCTCATGTCACGTGTGAGACTCAGGTTCCTTTGGCCTCGACTGTCATTCAAGTGTCTGGTAAGGCCCATGCCCATGCCCTCAGCGAGTGAGAGCATTGTGGCTGGCAAATGATGATGATGATGATTATTTTTAAATACTTATAACATTTTTATTAGTGAAACAAAAGACATTCTTCTAAAGCAATGGACTAAGAACATTACCGTATTTTGTTTTAAATACACCAATTTTGCTTATTTATTATTAATAAATACAATTAACTAATGCCATGATTTGTAGGTAACATAAAATCTGTTTGATAATGTGGGGTAACCGCGACTAAGCTAAACTAGAACCCGGATAGGTTTATCTTCCAGCCTATGTCTATGAATCTTGGGAATTCTTTATGCAACTGGCTAGGGGGGAATGTAAGTGAAAGGGACACATTGCCCCCGCTGAGGATCTTGAGAATTTTTATCGAACCTTTATATAAATGAGTGGTGCTTTGGAATTCTGTTATGCCACTCATCCATAATCAAAAATGCATTGGCATTAAAAGTTTATTAATATATAATGGTATTTTTGATAATATGTAATAATTATTTTATTTATTTAGCTCTTATAGATCTTAAAAAAAAATAACTCGGCAATGGTATTCTAGAGTTTTTGTGAGTGCGATTTCCAGGAATATAATATATACTAATATTATTAATTACTAATATAAGTCACATATTTGTAATTGATAAATCAGACCACGACGGCTATATGGGCTCTAATAGACATTTTTGAGAGAGGGGGTAATAGTTGCAGTTTTCGAGAAGGATCTCCGGACAATATGGTGTTGAGAATAAGAAAAAGAATAAAAGGACAACAGGGGGAAAAAGTTAGCAAATACAAAATGCTAATAATTTAAACCAGATTTTCCGAATTACTAATTATGCATGAATAATTAAAAACCTAAAAAAAGAAAAATATTTAGTAACATAACCTAAGTATTTGCTTTATCTTAATAAATTATATATAACGTATATGACTTGGTTTACGTGAAAAATAGTTTGAGAAAAATCTCCTGCAAAATCAAAATACACCGAATATTCATATAACTCTTTTTTTCAAGGGTTTGAAATAACACGGTCCACTAATAAGAACAAATACTATATTTTTACAGGATTTATATGTAACAACATGATTAAATTTTCATTTTCACGAGTTGTTAGCCAATAATCAATTGATGAAAAAGTAACCAAAATGGTGAAAATTATCAGCTGACAGTTGTTTTGATTCACGAGGGCTTGCAATTTGCTATGAGTATTGAACTGCATTTTCTCACTCATGATCCCAATCTAGGACGAGATTTAAATTCCAATGGGACCTACATATATGTATATCCTGATATCAAGAAATTTATATAAGTGGATAAAAGATTTCTTAATAATAAGAATTCAACAAGTGATACAAATAAAAAGGATCTTTAGATTCTAATACATTACACGTGTCACAGTTTACATGATTATCTATACGACTTCTATGATTTTTTTTTAATTTAGAGAACCAATCTTTAATTTAAGCAGTAGCGGCTCGTGGTTAGGATATTTGGAGATGCTGCGAAAGATTATACATTTAAAAAGTGTATTTCAAAAGTGGCGCAGAGCTGCGGCAACACAGCGCTTAGCGACAAGACTACCCCTCATCCCGCTGCCGCCCCGCATCCATCCAATACACGACGCTGATCGCGCCGATGAGCAGACAGGGTTTTTGCTCTACACCACGCGGCGTAACATTACATATACATTTAATTTATATTTTCATATATATAAAATATGAATACTATTACTTTTTTATAAGGTTTTTGGTGTATTTATATAACTGTGTGCGTAAAATAAAAATTTGACAAGACCTGAAGATGGTCTTCGCATTGGCTCGAAATTGGAACCTTCACCCGGTCGTCACGGTTGTTAAACGAAATTAATTTGATATTGAGCACGTGCTGACGACCCGGTCACCTTAGGCAGTTCTTAAATATTCGCCGTTGGCGCCAGCTGGCGAAAATTGTTTGCATACATTTGCAATCGTATTGCATTTTATCATTTTTATACGGCCGCAATATAATTGACATGATAAATCGCGGTTGCGCAAGCGCACACGTCCTTGTAAGGCCGCCAACACCTTCGGCACGCAATTTTGGCACGTAACACCTTCACTGCACGATTTGCATCGAAAACTGAAAAGATTGCGCCACAAACCTGATCTTCTCCGGTAGAAAGTGTTGCAAAATTTAATTTATGAAAAAAATGTTTATATAGGATGTCTTGGCAACGTGTGCCCTAATGCCGCGGGCAGATTGAGACCGACAAGTCGCAAGAAACACGCAACAGGAAGCCGCATTCTCGCCTGAATTTTATCGCAAATTAATCTGAATTAATTCAGACGATTAAGTAATTTATTATATTGAATTTTTATCGCGTTTTATGTTCTGTTAATATTATTATTTTATTTAAATATATATTTTAAGTGTATGCCGTTTGACAGCCAAAGGCCAATGCGCCATGCAAACGAAAAACAAACAAAGAATTTCAATACCACGGGTGTTAATTAAAATTTTAATTAAAATAATTGCATTGTTGATAGGTCAATAATTTTAATATGGCATTGAGTCATTGTGGCCGGTGATTTTCTTCGAATTCTATAAAATTTATGGTGTTTATTAGATTCTAAACAGGCGTTTAATTTTCATGATTTATTTTTATTATTTTACGAATATCATAAATAACCTAAAGATTACTAAGTCAACATTTTTTTTTTATTTCTTAAGGCTCTGACCCAAAATCAGACAAAATTATGCACGTATCGATAAGAATTGCAATAACATATTTCATAACATAACACTGTGTAATTTAAAATCCAATTTTGTCGATTCTGTGAAACGGTCTACCATAAAAAAACAACTTTCAACCATATTCCATTTCGACGAAATAATTTGGGGTCATTTTTAACTAATTTCATTTCAATAGAAAAATTATTTCGATCAAAAAAATTATACTTTTGATACGAATAAAAATTATCTTTTAATAAAAAAAGCACTAATAAAATTTTCCTAAATTCTGACATCTTTAATTACTACTTAGCTATCCCTTCACTTAGTTATCTTCATAAAAATTAATCCGTTGTAATACATATTTTGGTAAAGATATGAAAATTGATAAAAAAAATATTAAAAAATGAGAAAAAAATCAAGAAACAATATCGAAAATCTTTTCTCATACATCAAACCTAAATCTAGTCAGGTTCAATCAGTTATTATTAAAAAATAACTATTTAAAATCAGATGAGAAAGAAAAGAGGTGTCGTCTTCTAAATCTACAATATTGTAGATCGAAGACAAAAAAGCTTTGTATCTGCGAGGTAGAGAAAAGAGATACTGCATAAAAAAGGAATTAAAGATAAATGTTTTAATTTGATATTAAATTAATAAAGAAATAATGTTATTACAGGAATTTTCTCATAATAAAAATAAAAAGGCCCTAAAAAGGAAAGTTTCTAAATAATAAGATGTGAAATTACTATGAAATATAAAATTAATCCATCCATTACGGCGACACGAAAACAACCGCGTTATCCGAAGGGGGTTTCTCAGGGACCCCAACCATTTCAAGTCAAGATATTGATGATTTTTTTAAAGATTGAAAAAAATGGATTATTCTAAGCATAAAAATAGTTAGTTATTCATGATATGCTTCATTTAGTGGATATTTTTGATTTTTTAATTAATACAACGCTATTCGCGATGTTTTGCCGCAGACTGAGCTCTTACAGCACGTGTCACTCGCACTTGGCGCATCCTACTGGATGCGAGCGAGAAAAAACATCACGCGCGTGGCAACAGGAGCGAATATTGTTGTTTTTATTTTTAAATTTTATAAAAAAAAATGCTATTTAAAATCCATTCTTAGATTATTATCCATAAAAAAGAAAAAATCTAAGTCTCATAAATAATCACCTTAATCAAAAGCCTATTATAAATTGTAATAAAATCAAATAATATTTTCTATGAAACCGAATAAAGATTTAGCCTCACAACCTTGAATATGAACACTGATAAAAAAAGTTCAAAATAATCATACTTCGTTGCTGAAATATGATATGTTGATGTTTTTTGTAGTAGCAAGCAACATCTCAGTAGCTAAAGGGTTAAACCAGCAATGATTCTTATCAGATATTTTTTTTAAGATAACGTTTTTATTTACGTTACATTTTTCAAAGGATTACAAAAATAAAATTGTCATTAATTTCAGAAACACTTTACAATTTAAAGTAAAATCATCTGAATTAATTATCTATTTTTAATACCGGCCTCATCATCATAATCCTATTTTTATCACAACGCTAATAGATCGATCGTGTATCGATTAAAAGAGCGACGTGCGAATTTTTTTCAGTTTGCACTTTCTTCGCTCGTTCTACTTTCATCCGACATTGCGCAATCGCCGGCTACGATAAAAAAAAATAGAATTACTCGAGTGCGATTTTTTTTTGATACTATTTAAATTTTTCTTACGCAACTGATGGGATTTCCATTTATCAATTGTGTTGAATATTTATCACACATCTAACTAACGAATGAGGTAACAATTACCACGTGCTTTTGGGTTATGCCAGTTCCACGAACTGTTTTAGCGCATTGGGTAATATTTATTTTTGGATTTGTCACTATGAGAAAAATGTATTTTTCATCCATTTCTATGAAAATTTATATTAAATACTTTGATAATTATGAATATTCAAATATATTTCTACACAATCAAGAAACTAATTATCATTTCAATGTCAACGACATTTTTACGTGAATAATTTCAATTAGAATATTTATAGTAATTTTGCCATATTGAAAATTTGGCGAATTTTCTTTAATTATAGCAAATGTTAAAACCCGAACGTGACTAGATTTAATATTTTTATTTAGCTGAAAGCTGATAATACTAAACGTGAGTTCGATGTTAATGATTAATGTTCACTCAGAATACATTTTCCGATAAATTCAAATATTTACCGAAAAAATTAGTACTGTATTATATCCGCAATCACTGCGAAAAAAATAATTATAATAATATAATTTTTTAATAATAAGATTATTTACATAAAATGGCATAATAATTAGGAAAATGATTGACAATCATGTACGATTTTAGTTAATTACCTGCCTTTCACGCAATGGAATTTTTATATAATAATAAATTGGATAGTTCAAGTGATTTAGTTAACTAATTGCAGTTATGCAAATGTATTATAAATTTTGCTAACGCAAGATCAGTTGGGCCACATTCATTTGTTCTTCTCAAATAGTTTGTAATGAGTGAGATTTGGGAATCTTGCGGCACACGTAATTTTTAATGTAATAATAAAATATGGGACAAGACAATCAATCAAATGTTGAGAGTCACTCGTATCGTACGTGCTCGTAATGACTCCAATGGCTACATTTCAATGCGCGAAGAAGAGCTCGGTCAGCGATCGCAAACATTTATACTAAATAAATATATTGTCGCGTCATTTTTAATTTATAAGGAATCGTTGAACGTATTGACACGATCATCGATCAATAATAATTATTCATTAAAATTGCGGGTGAAAGTTGAGAAATTGTTTATTTATATACGTATTATAAGATGTTCATAAAATTAGAGATGATTTATGTGGATGTTTAATTTATTGGCCTAATGATATCTTCATTGAAAAGAAACTCCTTGTCTAAATAATGCCCGAAATTAATTTCTAATTTAATAATATTTACAACTTTCTTTAATGCGGTTGAAAAAACAATTAAATAAATATAAATCTATAGAAAATATACCTTGAATTTTGTTATAAAAAATTTAAAACCTATCTAATTTTCAATTAGATAGGTTTTAAATACTGTCTTTTTTGCTAAAATCTGTAATTTTAGAAGCCAATTTCTCGTTAATTGATTGCAAAAGCTTAAATTCAGTGTTACTCTTAAGGATTAGGCCGAAAACAAGTGCATATAGAGTCATTTAAAGGTTTGATTGATCCATCTCGAGGGTGCTGGAGTACAGATTCCGTTGACTTAGGCATCTATATTAGGTTAGTAACGAGTATAGGCAGAGGAAGATCTTAAAAATAATGATAAGACGCAAGATTTTGAGAGTTTAGAGATCTGATAATCTATCACAAGTAACATAATTGTCTAGAAGCTGTAAGTATATGTAAGAAATCCAAGCCTAAGTAACAGAATTGAAGAATAATTCATTCCCATTTCTTTCAATATTCAATGTATAAACAGAGGATACAACCTGGTTTAACCCATTGAAAGAGAATGTCTCACCGGTGTGACATGTAACATATATTCTGTAAGTCAAACCACGCAAAATAACGCTTTTTTTAAATAATCTGGGAAGTACAGGGACCATTTTACTTACGAAGAAAAAAATCGTAAATAAATTCATTATTTCCGGTTTTTGTCATATCATCATCATCATCATCATTTGCCAGACACAAGGGTTTCACTCGCTGAGGGGATGGATCTTACCAAACTCTCGCATGGTAGTTGAGGCCAAAGGAACCTGTCTCACATGTGACATGAGGGCTTCCCTTTTGTGTCCATAACGCGAAGACCTAAGCCGTCTTGGTATGAGGTTTATTGTAAAGGGTTTCCCTCTCTTGGTCATTGCTGACATTGGATGTACATTTTCTACCATGTTGGTATTTGGATTTTACCCTCTCGACTGTGTCCAGGCAAGTAGGAGGGGGTTTGTCTCGGTCATTATTCATTGTTCTCTCTCTAAAGGAGAGCGTTATCTGCTTATAACGAGTCATGAGTGACAAGTAGCGAGCGACCACACACACATACCTATATAGATATACACAGGCATACATATGCACATCTGTCCAAAACGAGTCTCAAGTAGCCGGTCGCAAGTGATTATTAGCCTTGTCGCGCAATACCAATCCTTTAATCATGGGAAAGACCTACTCAGAAAGAAGGAAGAGGAGCGAAAGTATCGAGACTATACCAATTATTGGTCAGCAGATTAGGGTTTTCATTCTCAGGTTTTCCTTCTTACCACAGAGCCAGTACAGCTCTGTGGTAAGAAATCCGTTAGAGACCAGATTTATTTATGTACACCAACATGTACATATTTTTGCACTGTTTTGTTGGGTATTTATAAAAGTTCAATTGGGCCTCTAGTCAACTCTATGCAGGGTAGGGTTATGTTGACTGTAATGTAAGATAGATATTCTGAATCCCTGTGTTAATAGGGGGTGACCAATAGAGTGGCCACTGGTGGTTAATATTGGATAGTTTAAGATTTTTGTATGGAGTCTATTCCCCGCGATATGGATATTTAATTTGTTTTTTAATCCTAATATAATCGGAAAATAATATACAAACAATAAACCAGCATCAGTGCGGTAAAACAGTTCTATAATAAAAAAAAATCGGTATCTATGAAATTAATCAACAATATTAATTTTAAAAGAAATGAGGAAGTTGAAGAGGAACGTATTTTTATCGTACAATTTGTAAAACAGCATAATCTAGAAGTTGACATTGAAGATGAAATTTAACTTTTGGAAAATGATGTCGAGGAACTCATAAGTGCTGATTGAGATTGAAAAGGAACGCGTTACCGAAAAAAAAACAGCTTTTGTCCAGATCAGTGATAGAATTAAAAAAAAATATATATGGTCTCCGCCATTAATAGATCTTCGAAGGAGCGATATAAGTAGCACAAATGATGAAAATATAACAATAGTAATAAACTTAATAAAATTTCGGTTCTTAATTTAAAATAGATATGTTTTAATTGAACGAAACCAATTGTTATCGACTCATGTATCAAACATTTCTATTACTTGCCATTTACGCAATTCAATCACCGATTGTGGACACGAGCGCACATACATACATTATATATTATTTTAAAAAAATACATAATTGGCCAAAATTACACATAGTGGTTTTACAATTTTAATGGGATTGATAGTAAAAGTGGGCATAAAAAATATTGGCCGTATCAATTTCTTCATTTGGCAATTAGCTGACTTTGAAATAGCCGTACGATTAAGTGCATTTGCAGATGATTTAACGAGCGAGGCGACTACTAGATTTTTTTTATGCGATCGTCTACCGCGCTATGGGACCGTGAATCGAGTCGGCAATGTTAGCACCGATGACGTAGTGGCCCCGACCGGTATTTGCAGTCGGTCTCGCCTTCACTTTCGCTGCTGTAGTGAATCACGACAAGCAACGGGTTAAGCGTTGCAAGATACGGTCGGAACTAGACAGCAGGAAGACGAGAGCCGTTAACGAAGGGTGGGGTGAATGTTGGCCGCGCGGGGCCGTATGGAATCCGCGGTACTTACGAAACATGTGTTGATGGAATCCGTGGAGTTCAAGGAGTTGGCTCGCATGTAGTACTGGTACCACAGGCTCGGCTTGTGCGTGTGCGGCGTCGGTGGGGGTGGGGTGGAGGGTCGCGGAAGAGGACGCGGAGGTCCGCGAGCCAACGCCTTCGACAGCTGCTTCAGTTCGTCGGGTCCGGCTCGGCGCAGGGCGACGAGACCTAGGGCCACCCTCTCCCTGGCCTCCTGCAGGAGCTGTCCCTGCGGCTCGAGCCTGCGGACGGCGAGGGCTTCCTCCAAGGCGACTGCAACGTCTTGCAGCAACGCCCTGAGGTAGTCCTCGCGGGCGACACTCAAACTAACACAATTCTTATCCGACACGCTCTCGGCAATATCCTCGACACCGGTGATCACTTCTTCGCGCTTTAAACTATTCAATATTTTGACAGTGGTCAATATCTCCCTGTCGTCGTTGATTTTAGCCTTCTCTTCTTCTTGCCTAATGAATTGTGAATAAAGTAGAAATGGGTCCGATTGCATCGAGTCATAATTGTTTACTGTCCGTTCGACGACGCTTAAATTAACGCTATCACTTTTGTTTATCACTTCTAAAGTCTCGTTGACTTTTTGAGTTTCCTCTTTAGATACGTAACCGTCACTGCCGTACGCGGTGTCGGCTTTGTCGTCGCTTATGAAGCCTTGGTTATCAGTCGTATAGTAGTCTTCGCCTAAACTAGATCTGTCTTTATATCCCCTGCCGACTTTAGGTAAGTATCTAGAGTGCTTAGTCAAAAAGTTAACGTCGCTAGTGCTGAATTTGCCTTTGCCTATGGTGGAGTAAGAATGCTTCCTGGGGACGTAGTCGTCTTGGGTTATCTCATCTCGGACAGAGCATGTCGAGTATATTGTGTAGGGGTCTTCTGAGCCGTCTGGATGCCAAAGGGTCGACTGATGACTCTTGTCTGAGCCTCTCAGTGGCAACGGTGGCGGAGGTCGATCGCTGACCGATCCTCCGCCAGAGCCTCTCTGACTTCCATAGCCCGAAGACGACGCCTTCGATCTCCCGGCGGCCGAATCCTCTGCTTCCGAATAAATTGGGTTCAATCTACGAACAAGAAAAATAATTAACAACAAATAATTTAACTGAAGTACCTTAAGTTTAACGTACCTTGCAAGTGAAGGTGGCCCCCCAGGCCAGCCCTGCATGGCCGTTCCCCGCCCGCCGCATGCCCCGCCCCGGTTAAAGTCACTAAAACATAAAAAAATAAACATAAATAATACAAAAAAACTAAAAATTAATAACAAAAATAAATACAATTAAGATGCAGCGAGCGACATGCCTGCATCATGCCCCGCGGATGACTGAGCCTGTTGCAATAATTATCACCACCGCCAATAACTATCAAATATATCGATCGTTAGCGACAGTCGCATTACACCATAATTGATCTATTTTCACAGAGACCAAAACAAAACCACTGACATAAATCTACCCGACCGCAACTGATAGATCATTAAACAGATTACGGTGCACGCTTCGTTATACTGAGATCGCTGCAAAAAAAATTAGTTTAAATTCGGGCATACCATATCCATGTAACGGAGATAATAGAAATCTGATTGCATAATATTGCACGAAATAATAAAACCAGTATATGGATATGATAATCAAACGTTTTAGCGGATGAACGACGTTACGAAGATGCAGAATGTTGCGTTTCGACGAAGTCGTACATGTGTAGACGGTGTGAACATGCGTGCACTTCTTTTGAAAACAACGATATATCACGCACGATTTATCGTCGATGTTAAACAATTATTGTTATGGCATAATGGTTGGTTACGTGACGTGAGTTATTTATCAAATTTATATTTTTATTAAGGTTTTATTGTGATAATTAGACGCTCTAGAAGTAATAAACCATTTTTCAGTATGACAATGTCAAATATAATTATTCGACCAAATAGATTTTTCGAAAAATGGATAAAACATAAAAGGTTCAAAGTAATAGAATTAAATATCGGATTATATTTTTATCATATAATTAATAAATTTCTCTTGTTTCTTAACCCATCCGTCATGAGAGCTCGAAAACAACCGCCTCATCTGAACGGGGTAGGTCTCAGATACTATAAGTATTTCAAATCAATATATATGAATTCTTCATCAATGTCACGACATTTTTATTAAAAATGGATTATTCTAAGAATAAAATTAGCTATTCGCTTCATAATTTGGTCGATATTTTGATATTTTTAACTAATCAATATGACGCGTAAATGACACTCGCAGAACGTGTCAATCAATGATTCACTCGCACTCGGCACATCATACCGGATGCGAGGAAGAAAAAATATCGGGCGTGGCAACAGCGGTGAATATTGTTGTTTTTATTTTTTCCCCTCAATTGCAGTTAATAAAGGACAATGAATATTTATAATATTTATTCTTTAAAACTTTTTTAACAAATACAAAATGTTTGTGACATGTAGGATTTATATTAAAAAAGCTATTCGAAAAAAATATTACGTTTATGTTTAAAACATTAAATAAAACTAGCACAAAATTAATATGTTTACTTCGAATTTTTAATACTAAATAATGAATTTGCTTTAAATTATATTTTTTATTAATAAATATTATTTATTTATAATAAAATTTCAAAGGTAAGGAGTTTAAATATATCAAGAATAAATGGCTTAATTTACATTTATAAAGTATTTCTCTATTAAGAAAATCATAACATTAAACTATAGCTATTTAATTTTGTTTTGTCGACCCAACTATAAATCTCTGAATAATAATAATTTTAGGGTAGCAATAATCTGTTATAATTATAGCGTAGTTTAACCCTGACTGAATTCTTAAATCCGGGAATTCTTTGAATAATAGATGTGTTAAGGGGGCGCGACAGTAGTACCAAAAAGGTAACCCACCGCTGCCACCAAAATGTTAGGGGACGCGACAGTAGTCCAATAAATGGAACCCGTCGCTGCCTCCAATGTTAGGGCACCCGAACTCGCGTATCACGAATTTTACGACCGCTGGCGCTGAAACGTTCGATCGTCATTGGTTGACGATCGCTTCGAATCGAGACAGAGTGAAACACGCTTTGTTTGTTGTCGATGTTTATTTATGATTTTGCAGATGTCGTCAGTTCGATGATAGGTAGATGAAAGGATCCCAGAGGCGTATCTCTCCGGTACGAGACGATGACGAAAAGATACGCTTCTGGTTTTGAGACGACGATGATTGCAGAGACGTATCTCTGGTGCAGAATCGTGATGAAGATCCGGAGACGTATCTCGGTACGAAGTCATCACGGAGATGTGAGCTGCCATAACGGCGCGAGGCAATGTATTAATATGGCTCCAAAACGGGACATATTTATACCCAGTCCTGAAGTCACGTGACGATGATTGTCGACATTTGAAGCGGAACCGCGTAAGATGTGTTCTGTGGCACACTTTACGTAAGAAGGATAGGGGCGCACTCGAGAATATCGATAGCCCAGAAATGATACGGACGGACTATGCCGGTTTATAACAGATGCACAGTAACCATTTGTTCTATATTTTCGGAGACAGTTCTGTATTACAACAGACTTTACTCGATTTTTTTAATATGTGTCGTACAAGCAATCTTAAAATAGTTAAAAAAATATATTTGATCTAGCCTTTAAAAAATCTAAGATAATAAATTTGAAGTCTATGTTAAGGGGGCGCGACAGTAGTACCAAAAAGGTATTCCACCGCTGCCACCAAAATGTTAAGGGGGCGCGACAGTAGTACCAAAAAGGTAACCCACCGCTGCCACCAATGTTAAGGGGACGCGACAGTAGTACCAAAAATGGAAACCCGTCGCTGCCTCCAATTGTTAAGGCACCCGAGCTCGCGTATCGAAAGGTACTCGACCGCTGGCGCCAAAACGTTCGAACCAGAAAAAGATCCCAGAGACGAATCTCCGGTACGAGATGATGATAAGGATCCCAGAGACGTATCTCTGGTATGAGAGAAATCACAGAGATGTGACTGCCATGACGGCGTGAGCGAAAGTTTATGAATGTTTTTAAAATGGGACATATTTATACCCGGTCCTGTGAGTCACGTGACGATGATGTCACCGACTTTTGGAGGGAACCGTTTCCCGCGTAAAATGTGTTCTGTGGCAAACTTTACGTAAGAAGTATAGGGGCGCACTCGAGAATATCGAGAGCCCAGAAATGATACGGACGGACTATGCCGGTTTATAACATCTATAACAAATGCTACGAATATTTGAGTAAGTGGGTTGCATTTTTTTAATAAATTGAAATTTAGACGATAAGTAATTCTTTGTGAGTAGATGTAGATGCAATCTTAGCGTTTTATGTATAAAAAGCTTATCTTGGAAATTCACTACGCATCTTTACAAAAAAAAACTGTGTCATGGCTTCTAGGTAATAATAATCTATTAGAGTTATATAATCATCTGCGACTGAACTAAGTTTGTAGGTATATCTGATCCCTGGTCAGGGAATGAAATAAAGCCTAACAACTTGGTGGGTTGTTAGGCCCAATTTTTATATAGGTGAATGGCATTCTGAAATATGTTATATTGAAATGGATCCATTGTCAATAAAATTATTAAATAAAACGGCAGGCACGAGGAAACGAAATATGAAAAAATTGTCAAAATATTTTTATAAAAGAGATTGATTTATTCATATTTAATAACAATATTAATTATTTTTAAGATCATTATCATTAGTTATTAAATCTTTACAATAGATGGATGTCGTGTGTCGGATACGATTATCATTTCGAGTTTATAATGGGACAGATTTGGTTTGTATTGTGTTCTCGATTGTTTTAAAAATGCAGGATGTCATGGTCCAAGATAACCAAGTGCTTTTTCACGTTTTCCGTTCCATTTTCATAAAACGCTGTCCTTGTTAATTTATTATTTAATAAAAAATGTTTTACGCAACACAATGAATACGTGGACACATTGAATAATGCAATTATAAAATTGTAAATAATATAAAGGTCAATTCGTAGACAATCGCTAGACATTTTCGCAAATTTGACGACAATAAACCCCATTATTTCCGTGTTTGGTCCCGTGAAGCGTAAAATTTTCGCAACTACGGCTATATTTCAAATGAATGAAATATTCGATTTTTCGAAAAGATTTTTAAACAATAATAAAATAATATAATGGATGCGACATGACCCCAATAGCCCAAGTGTCCACATGACAATAAATGCGTGAAACTACAACTGGGAGAGAGAGAGTGTTTGCGATATAAATATGGATGAGATGGTTATTGAATAAGCCAACGGACAAAAACGGTATACATTTAATCGGACAAGATTTAGTCATGGAATTTCCCAGAAGTGTTGAGAAAATATATGGAAAATCTCTCTTAACATAACAGTCTCTTTCACTGCAGCTTATATGAGAATCATTTTGTTTTATGGTAATTGACCGAGTTTAGAATATATTTGATTGATTTAAGAAAAGAGATGCGGAAATGAAAGAAAATCATACAACATCATATATAATAATAAATTTTATTACCGCTCCATCACGGCGGCTCAAAGCAAACCGCGTTGTCCGAAGGGTCTATTTATAATGAATAAAAATAATTATTTTTGATATGCTTCAAAATTTGGTCGATATTTTGGATTTTTTTACCATGTCCCTCCACAAACTAAGGACACGCTGCGGGTAGACCGACCGCTAAATTCTCGAGGCACGTGTTATTAGTATACGTTTCACTTGTACTTGGCACATCGTACCGGATGCGAGCGAGAAAATATATTTCGCTCATAGCCACAGAAGCAAATATTGTTTTAATTTTTTTTCACAATTGTGGACAATAAAGAACAATGATTATTTATACTTTTTTAGACAAATGAAAAAAGTCTGTGATATGTAGAATTTTTATTAAATAAGTTATTCGAGAAAAACTTAGGGTCCCATATAAACCCCATCGGCACGGCTAGCTTAGGTTATTCTAGATTTAAAGAAATCCCTTGGTTTATATATAATATATTGCAAATTATTGATTAAAATTGTGATTCACTATTTTGAACATGAATATTTAGATAAAGATATATTATAGTCTTAAGTTCTATATTTATTAGATTATGTAAAGCGGAAATTTATGTCATTTTTCTGTTGCTTTACTTTGAAACCGGTTTGTTACCAGCTGTTACTGAGTTAGCACGTCACAGTTGGTATTGTTTTGAATATCTGTTAGTCTTTTCTCTGTTTTGATTCATCTTCACACTTAAGCCGCATAATCATTATACATTTTGACAGCTGATATAGCAAGGCTTGCTTGTAAAAAAGGCCGATTAATTCTATACAGTAGTTTTTGGTTGGTATCCCTTCAAATATGAAAGTGAAAAGCAGCATTTTCGGCATATTTTATTTTTTTAATATCGGTAAATGCTGTTCAAACAAGTACTCCATACAACTCAGATCATTTTTTCTATTAAGATGTATTAACAGAATGCAAGTGCCAAAGCTGGTTTGCAAAATTTTGATGTTGAAGATGTACCGCGTTCTAGAAGGCCAGTTAAAGCTAATGAAGACACCAATAAAGGCATTTATTGATGGAAACCGGCAAATAACAGCTCGTGAGATCGCTGAGAGATTAAATTTATCAAATTCGACCGTTTATGATCGTTTGAAATGCCTAAGCTCGACATATGGGTTCCTCATGTTCTTACGGAAAGAAATTTGTGCCGTCGCGTGACGTCTGTGATTTGTTTCTCAAACGTCAAGAAAATGATTCATTTTTGAAGCGCATCGTCTGGGGACGAGAAATGGGTTGTTTACAACAATTAAGGAGTAAAGAAGATGAACCGGCACTTCGAAAGACAATATTCATAAATAAGGGTGATGCTATCTGTTTGGTGGGATTTCAAAGGAAACACAACGATCAGTTCTGAAGCGTACTGTCATCAGCTGAACAAATGGAATGAATCACTTAAACAGAAAAGAACAGAATTGATCAATAGAAAAGGTGTTGTGTTCCACCAAGATAATGCGAGATCTCATACAAGCTTGGATGGGATATACTGCCACACCCACCATATTGCCAAGATCTGGCACCTTCTGATTATTATTTGTTCCGGCTCTACAGAACTTGTTAGACGGTAAAACCTTTACTTCAAATGAGGAGGACAAAAATCAGCTGGATCAGTTTTTTGCTGGCAAAGAACAACAATTTTATGAGCGTGGAATCATGCTACTGTCAGAAAGATGGGAAAAGGTATTGGACCAGAATGGACAATATATAATTCAATCAAATATTTATTCATTATAAGTGATTGTTTAAACAAACTTTTTGCTGTAATAAATAAATGACATGTCTTTCCGTCTTACCTAATATATAAAAAAATAGGAAATATATTTTATCTGTTTAGAAATTTCCGCCAGAAACGGCGATGCCCTGTTATCAGGTCGTTAAGTAACATTTTAGCCAAATCAGATATAATCCATGAATAAAATCACAGTTTTGCACATAAAAATAGAATCAAAATCAATTTATTTCGGTATAAAATTATGTAAGATATTCTAATTTGTGAATGTTTAAATACATAGATAACACCGGCCGGTGGTCATGTCCATCAGCCTCATAGTTCGCTTTAAAAAACAGGTAATGTGGACTTCTAGCATCGGAATCGAAACGAGTTTTTGCCAAGAAATCGGGATATGGCACTGCATCTATTCGGACCGCAGCAGCCACTCGTGACGTCACGTCTTGTCGTTTTCCTGGTCGACCCGAGCGACAATAATTTCTCCGATGACTTGCCGAAGCTTCTAGCGGAATTGTCCGTGGTTTATGTAACAAAAATATAAATTCGCCAGTGTGAAATTGGCACTGCATGGCCTTTCTTGCGTCATCTCGCCGCCGCGGTCTCGGAGCCCCCGGTCAATTGGAAACAATTAAGTTATCATGAGATCCACGCCAGAAGTGATAGGTTTTGATGAGACGGATTATCCGAAAATTGTGCTTGATTGGCAGATGAATTGGCCGGTGTGCGAACATCGGCGGACACAATGCGTCGTTATGCAATATCTAAAACCTTTCTACGAATCAACAGTTTAAGGTTTCACTTTGGAGAAAGTCATAAAAGGCGATCCTCAGCTTAAATGTTAAATATATTGAAAAACTATTAAGTATTTTTCATCTCATAGATACATTACGCCTAAATTATTTCTGGAAATTATTTTAATGATTTATCGAAACACCATGTAATTTGAAACATTAATTTTGAAAGTAATAAACATAGTATTTTTATACATATTTTATTACCAATTTATGGATATAATGCCAAATTAGGAGAAGAATAATCGTTATGAGTATCAATAATGAAGATGTCAAAATAATAATAAAACCTTATAACTACCCAACACTTTTTTTTATTAAAAAAATATATTAGGCATTGAATAAACTATTGAAATTTTATTTAAATAAATATAATAATAAGTCAAGGTTCTCCATTATGTGTCTATTTTTTTTATATAAAATAGTTAAAAATGCGCATGGTTTCTACATATAGTAGCCATGATTTTCTAGGAATAAATATGAAAACATCTTATAAAAAAGAATAGATTTTTAAAACTATTTTAAAGGGATATGTATCGATACCAATAGCTAAAATACAACCAACTTTAGGTATTTTTAAGACGTTGTATGGTACTTTTTTTAACCGATCCGTCACATCAGCTCGAAAATAACCGAATCGTCTGAAGGGGGTATATTAGAGACCCCAAGCGACAGAGACATACGAACTCGGCGATGTCTCAACACATACAATCGGCATACGCTGTCGACTGAGTTCTCGCGTCATGTTTCACTAGTCAGTTTCACTTGCACTTGGCACATCATACTGGATGTGAGCGAAAAAAAAAAACACCTCTCCCGTGACTACAGGAGCGAATATTGTTGTTTTTTTTGCAAAAAAAAACAAAAAAATAAAGGTTGATTAAGAAAATAATATTTATAATATATATTCTTTAGACTTTTTTAGACAAATACAAAAATTTGTATTGAAAGAGTTATTCGAGACAATATACCCCATCGGTACGGCTAGGTTAATCAAGAATTGATAGTAGGAGTTTCTGAAGTTATTCAAAAATAATAAAGTCGAGCGTTAAAAGTAGACAAATGTCAATTTGTGTTTAAATATATATATCATCATTTGCCAGCCATAAGGCTCTCATTCGCTGAGGACATGGACCTTACCAAACGAAAGGAAGGCGAAGCCAAAAGTACCTGAGTCTCATATGTGACATGAGGGTTCCTTTTTCGTATTCATACTGCGGAGACCCAAGCCGTCTTGGTATGCGATTTTTTGTAAAGATTTTCCCTCCCTTCGCTATTACTGGCAGTTTTCCTCTTCCCTAAGGCGTTATCTGCTTATAACGAATTACAAGTGACAAGTCGTAAGTTATTATTAGCCCTGTCGCGCAATAGCAACCCTCCATCATGGGAAAGACCTCCTCAAAGATCCCCAGAGATATATATTTATGAAAAAAAAATACAGATGGTTAATTAAAAAAACTAAATGGTATACGATTAAAAAAACGTATTCATTGAATGAACATCGAAAAAATTCAATAAAATGGATTTCGGGTGTTTTAGCAAAAAATCTTAATTCAGTTATTATTTTTTGTTTAAGTTTATTGAGCATATCTTAAGACTTAAGACTTAAGAACTTACTTATCGATAATCATTTGAACGAGTACTTTAATTCCAAGCCGGCAAGCGATTTGCTTTTGTTCCAAAAAATATTTTTTATATATAAATAAATAATTTATTGTTGATCAGCCGTTGTAGGGTTAAATATTTCATAATTGTACAGATTTCCGTATTTAACGAATTACTGTGTCTAATTCGCGACTTTAATCCATAAAATCGTCTGTAGCGAATTGTAGCATTAATAATTGCAATTAGCGATGTTATTTGCCATCATTTGATATTGCAAGCGAAATTGATATACAATATTGTATTTAAAAAAAATATACGAAATGATTTTTTGTTATAACCTCAAAGTGATTCTATTCGATTACTGTTTTTTTTATTGGTTTTTGAATTTTAGAAAGCACGTATTTAAACTTTCAACCGTACCGCATTTTCGATAGTAAACGTTTTATTTTGACCGCAAATTTAATTCGTAAAATATGGCAAATTGTTAATATTTTCGCACACATGACATATCCGAGATGATTTTTGCTCTTCACTTTTTTTCCTCCCACACTCGGTCGTTTCACTTTCATTTCATGCGCTCGACAAAAAGTAGAACACGACACATAGTCGATGTTTGTTTTCGTAACATGTTATTTGATTTAATAATTCGTATATCAAACGACAACATTGGGCAATTATGATCTATAGATCGAACGACGGATCGAACAATGACGAAGGTTGCCAATTTTTATCGATAAAAATATATAAAACAGAGCGGCTTTCTTTTCGCTCATTCACCACACCCCGAAAGTTTCACTCTTGAATTATCATACGAGATGAGGATTAAACACAGCTGCATGCAGGCGACAATTTTTCAATTAAAAACTGAAAGCTGTGTACATTAATTCAGACATAATTGGCAAACGCCGAATTAGGCGCAAATAAAAACACAAGGCCGCGGAAAATTAATATAATGCAATTCTGTTTTGAAAAGAAAAAAAAAATACAAATTGGCATAGTATGATGTAAATGACTTCAATTACTATAATTATAGTATTAATCCAAAATTTCAGATGTATGCAATACGTCGATTTCGCACAGTGCAACTGTTTATCAATACGTTCTGACCCATATACTCAATGGCGAAGACGATCCTATCGAAACGGTATTCGAATTTATTTATTATTCAAAACGTAACAATGTGATTTAGAATTGCGATTTCAAAATTGTTAAATAATCGATACAAAAAGAATATAATCGTACTCACGATTCTTAAATCATACCCGACAAAACGTGCGGAATTTGCAAATATTTTATTGGCTACCGTTGCAGTGTACAGTCTATGATATTTATATAATGCATAGTGTCGACGACATTTTGTCTAATGAACCTTAACATCATAAACTTTAATGAAAGCAGTAATCGTATATCATGCGATAAGTTTATAACGATAAATATATATAGCAATTTAATGAATTATCAGAAGTTTCTCAAAAAATTCAAAATAAATTTACATCTGGAATATGAATCACGACATTAATATCTCTAGAAATATATGGACTGTTATTATTTTAATTTATTAATTATTTATAAAACTCAGTAGTTAAGATCTGAAACGAAAAATTAATCAGTATTATGTGGATTTGTATTTTAATCTTCTTTAAAAAAATGCTGTTTTAGAATTAAGAACAATTGCAATGAATTTTGAATAAGTCAGTTATGAATTTTTACTCAGATGCCTTATAATTAAGAAAATTAACGCTTGTTGTTTCTAACACTATTCTAAACTATTGATGTGTCCGATCATCATTAGCTTCTTTTTTGCTAGTTAAAATTTAGTTATCATTAAGTGTATTGTAGATAGGTATTGTTTCAGTCAAAGATTCGTCTTCAACGCTACAACTGAATGGCGTTTGTTTAACAATAAGCAGATTCTTTGTGATTTTGTCAGTATAGACTTGATAGCTTCTTTCTCAATTTCAACCGATTTGAATTTATAATGAGATAAATTGAATGAATCATATATCATTTTAAATTATTTATAATTCTGTCCCTGATCTTCAACACAGAATCAGAATTTTTGATTATCCTTCTATAACTTGACATCCCTTAAACATAATAACCGGCCTATCTTGGTGGCTCCCCAAGCATTTCCAGCAAAGATATTAATAAATTCTTCATCAATATCTTGACGATTTTTTTTTAAATTGATATGCTTTATAATTTGGTCGATATTTCTTAATTAATCAATATGACGCTTAAATGACACGCGTACTTAGTACACGCGTAAAAAGTCTAATTTATACATAATTTTTTAAACGATATACAATATATTGATATAAAAACATTTGAAATTAAATAGAAATACAGGAATACACCGATTAAAAATGATATAATGATTAAAAATTATTAAAGTTTATCATCTGAGCATGTTTTATTGATGTTGTTAATTTTGTAAACAAGGTAAGTTACTTATTACCGATATCGTTTCATCAATTTGGAAATTACATCTACTTCCAGCTACATGCGGGTTGAACAGATGATTTAAAGTTTCATAAAACACATTCGTTTCATGTATATTTAAATGTGACTCGAGATTTAATAAACTTTTACGGGAAACCACGACTCAGGAATATCTATTCTAAGTTTGGAGTGTGTTAAGTGTTCAGAAGTAGCTTCTGGGTTTCCATGGTAAAGAATATCTACCTATGTTGTAACCGAGATCGATATATGGAAAATTTCGCATCTATTCGCAATTTTCAAAATTTCGCAATTATATCGCATTTATTGCATTTATCGCTTTTATGTCGCATTTATCGCAAAATGCGATAATCACGTATCTCTAAAGATGCCTAATCGTACATTCTTATCAAAGGACGAATCAGTTGCCCCTGGTCATAAACCTTCTAAACTTAACAGTGAAGATGTTTATGAGACGATTGAATCTCATTCTGAACCCTTGACTAATGAACTTCTAATAGACCGACAAGAGAACGAAAATAGTATACAAATTGAAAGTGAGGAAAAAAACCAGAAGAATCATCAAGATCTTAACAAGTAAAACTACAGACGAAGCTTTTGCGCATCTCGGACGTTTTTTGAATATAATGAAGAATCTGATTCAATGGAGACGCATATCCTCAAGTGCGTAAAGCTATCCATAATAGTGCTGCATGTTACAGAACTCCCTATGAAGAAAAGAAAAAAAAAATAGTAAAATACAACTACCCTTGACAAATTTATTAAGAGAACATCATTTTTATTTAATATGTATTTAGTTAGTAATGTACGTAGTTAAGTACAATTTTTGGTGTTTTTTTTTATACATCCCTCTACTTTCGAACATTTAACTTTCGCACACATTTTCAGGAACCAATCATGTGCGAAAGTCGAGGTCCGTCTGTATTCGAAATTTTATTATTATTAGGTATGTATTTTGATATCTAAATGATATCAATAAATAAAACGGAATCGTTCCATTCTCAGTTATTTGTCATTATTTAACGTATTCAGTCTCCAGACACAACATTTCGAAATATGTTTTGGCGTCAGATCGAAATCCGCCTAAGGTCGATCAGCACGTGGATGTACGTACTCGATTTCAACGAGTCTGCGACCGGTTTAATCACGGATGACGTGACAGTTAAGGGCCGAGTATTGAACCGTCGAAATGCATCTGACACGTGCACCCGAGTCACAAAGTACACGGACCGTGGCACGATTATGCAATCGGCGTAACAATGCGTTAACAAAATTACGCTTCCAACATAACGTCAATGTCAGTTACCTCGGCGAACGGGAGAATGCAACGTCGTGTGATCGAAGACCACCTCTGATGGGACAAAGTCATGGTGGCGTTGGCGATATGTGTTACGTGCGACAGTTAAGTCCTTCGTTGGACATGAATAATCAATTCGGACAGTCTTTTCATGGAAACATTCTTGTCCATTCCAAGAAATGTTGTCGGGAATTATTCTCAGCAATTGGACATGCTATTGCGATTGTGGATCGTGTAAAGTGATCACATGATTGCAATACTTAAAAATATATCTCTTATCTAATATTAGTATATATTATAAAATAATACAGACGACCCTCAACATCCATAGATACTTGTGTTATATTTTAATATATTGTTATAAATATTTAAAAAAAAAAAATACAGAATAAAACATGACAATGATAAACCTAAAGTCAAGACTTTGAGACTTTAGGAATATGAATTAGAAGACTTATTTTGTATATCGATTTGTTTTTTCATCATGGAAATTTGTCATCTCAATGTAAAGCATATATTTCAAGTATGCTTAACCGTCTAAAAAAGTCCGTTGTTAAAAAATTTCCGCAATTGAGAAAAAATGTTGTCACAGGCGCGATGTTTTTTCTCACTAAGTGCGAAAGAAACGTACTAGTGACACGTGCCGCGAGAATTTGACTGTCGTCGGTAGTCAGCAGTCCTCAGTCTACGGTGGTACATCGACAAGTATGCGTCTCATTTACGCGTCATATTAATTACATACCAAATTATGAATAACTATTTTTATTCTTAGAATAATCCATTTTTTAAATAAAAGTCAACACATTGATGAAGAATACATCAATACATTGAAATGAAATTCTTGGGGTCTTTTTTCCATTATAAATAAGATCCATTTCGGATGAAGCGATTGTTTTCGAGCTGCCCTGATGGATCGGTTAATAGAATATCACTTAGCATATTAATTATAAAAAAAATAAAAGCATATAAATAAACAAAACGAAAATTATATTATCCACAAAAAACATATACCGCACGGATAATCGAAAAACGTGGATAATCTCAGCTATTTATTTTTATTTCGATTTATATCGCACACTTTTCTAACGAACAATTTTCTTTTAACATTTTTGTTTAATGTCTAATTTGACACGTCCACGGATAACCCGCAATCTGGATAATCAGAACACGGTTAATCGGAAGTGTCTCGTACATATTAATAATTGTATTATTTTAAATACAGTCGGCGTCATAAAATTTCGCGAGTTTCATTATTTTTTTTTATAATTAACTTGTACAGTTGACGTATTTGTATTTAATTCATACTTGTATCAGAAAAAAATATATTATTAGAGGGGAAACGCCAATCAAAAGTTAAAAAGAAAAAAAGAAAGCGTATAAAAACAATATATAAAAATGAAGAAATATAAGAGAGTTGTTATTTATTATTTTTTATGGACACAATATTATATTTTATTTAATGGCAAAAAATAAATTGATCAAGAAGTAGTTCATCAATATAAATCACAAAAGAAAATTAAAAGTCATGAAACGTTCTTTGTTGGTCGCGAAATTAAATGGCGCCTATTCTATTTACAATGATAATTAAAGAATCGTACTAATTTATGCATACAATATGAACTCAATAGTTATTTTTTTAACAACATTGATATTATAGTTACTTTTAGAAATAATAATCGATTAAAACGTTTTTTGGATTATTTTTTTAATTTAATTTATAAATAAAAATCCTTGGTCGAGAAAAATTAGACAAAAAAACACTATTAGTCAAATCCCACACATATTTATTATGTATTTAAATTATATTACTATGCCTGATTTTTTTATGACAATTCCGCGACTTAGTCATATGTTAAATATAATTTGTAATACACAACGAAAATATGCACTTATAACAATATTTTTTTTTCATTTAAAAAATATTATATTATTTAATAATCATATAGAATGAGATCACAATAGATGAAATCACGTATAGTGAGATTGTTTTAGCTTGGTTTAGAGCGGTCACACCTCATAAAATATTTACACTATGCCTTAGTTTGGCATTGGCATTTATGGCGTTAATAAATTAATACACCGGTCATATTGTAAACATTCGCTTTTATTTATCAGATCGTTAAACAAAACATTTGATTATGAAATTGATGTGAACACTCATCGAACCAAAGGTTTTATTTGTGGAAAAAAATCTGTTTTGGCAAACATTGTACATTTTTGTTGTGAGATATTTGTCAACGGCCAAGACTGTCATTGAAACGTTGATTGAATGCGGCGTCTACAGAAGATGACTGGTTCTATCACTTGTGTTAAATACACGTCCGAGTGGCAAGTAAAAGTGCCATTGAATATTGATGGGCATGACGAGCCATCTCGTCATCGCATGTCCTACTTCTATTAATTATTTTATTTAAAAAACTGCATAAGTATGCATTTACAATACAACGCAAACACTCATTCATATAGGAAATGGAGATGAATACGTCAAAAAATATTATATTCATTGAACAAATAATAAAAAGATCAAATTTCATAGTGGGTTTTTTATTACATTGTGTTTTGAATGCACTTTAAACACCCATTTATATAACAAGACATTATTTTCATTTAAAATATTGTCAAAGATATCCCAACGAATTTTACCTTGAATTTTCGGAAATTTATAATAACTCGATCATTAATTTATTTTATTTAAGACAATGGTTTATTTATTTTTTATCGAACAAACTATTCTATATTCTTGAAGAAAAAAAACACGAACACATAAGATGTTCTTAAACGAATGATATAATTTGCAAATATGCAAAGTTTTGTAATAATTATTCAATTTGTTAAATATTTTCCATTTTGTTGAAGGTATTTTTTTAGATCATCGAAGGTATTTTTTTTAATCTTGGAACATTCTGTACAAATAAAATATCATGGAGGTTTTCAATAATGCGATAATAATTATATCTTTGAGCTGTATATCTTCTGAATATTTAATTTATCACGTCTAAAGATTAAAAAAATAAACTGTTTATTTTTTTAAATAATGGACATTTATATATCTAATGTAACCAAAATGATCAGATACGATCATTTAAAAAAAATATTGAGGATTATGTTTGAGGTCATTACATACGTGTATAAATAATAAGAGAATTTATTAAATAAATTTATTTTGCATAGAAAGTAATATTTGATTTTTTTATGGTATTGCAAAAATTGTAAAAAATATGAAGTTTATAAATAAATACTTAAAAAGAGGATTTGATTCTAGACGATGTAAAGAAATTAAAGTACATTTGGCGTCATTGAGCTTTTATGCCAGATTAATTAATACGAAATAGTGTTAGTCAAGTACATGACGAGAATATTTTTTTAAAATTATATGTGTGATATGGACATAAATAATAAAAATAAGAGAGAAAACAACGATGAGGAAAATCGAATGCGGTCGAAATATTTTAGTAAAAAACTGATTTTTCAGACAATTTTAATTAGAAGAAATTCCATCAAAGGTTCAAAGAAAAAATCTAGCATTTATATCATCAAATGCAAATTAAACAAATTATATTTTATAAAGGTCAGGTTTCATAAAAACAGTATTTATGACATTAATAATGAAATAGCGGTATCATTGAGTAAAAAGTAATTAAATGACATATTAGGCATTATGAGTGATTTCTATTTAATTAGATAACATTATTAGGAATAAGCTTGCATAGAGCATCATAAAAGATGTGTTATAAACAACATTAGATATCAGCTTATAAGACTAACCAGTTAATTTTATTGAGTGCAAAAGCTAAGAGATACTTATAACATCATTCATGACAGCAAAAATATTATTGTTACTCACTAAAAAATAATTTCAGGATTAAATTAGTTTTTTTTGCTTAAATTTTCTTTGCTAACGTTCTATATATTTTTATTTATCACCTAAACATATTAGGTTATCGTGGAAGAAATCCATTTTTTTCTCGTTTGAGTTCCGTTTGTGTATAGACCCAGTGAAATAAACATCTTTATCTTAAACGCTGCCAAGGCCTTAAAAACCATCAATGTGATTTATGGAGTAGTGGTGACTGAAAACAGATGTCAATACTATCACAACTAAAATAGAATTATCACAGATATTACCATCGATAACACATGAACAATTAAAATGTCTCTACAAAGGCAGATTTTTGTTAGCCAGACAAAGATCTCAACTTTTTTTAAAGCGAATTCTAACTGGAGACGAGAAATGATGAAAGTGAGTTGATAAAATCAATGTTTTTTTAAGCACATAAACGTTTAACTCCAGTCAGAATTAATAATTCTAGAGCTTATTTTATGCATTAGATAGAATATAAGTAGAATTATTAAAACCAGGCTAAACAATAATTGTAGAATTGTATTGTCGACAAATACTGAATCTTTCATCAACACGAAAAAGCTCAAACCAACGATGAAAAAATGGAACAACTGGATTATGAAGTACTTTCGTATCTTCTGTATATGTTAAATGTAGGACCTTTAGATAATTATCTATTTAGATCATTGGATTATTCACTGAATAATAAAAAAATGATAATGCGGATAAAGTAAATAATTATTTTGGTTCATGTTTTGTCTCGAAACCTTCTAGCTATCATAAATAAAATTTATTCTGAACAAAAAATAATAGAAAAGGTTGCTGAAGATATTATAAATATTAAGATTCTATGTACACATCTCTACTGATTTATAAGAATATTGAAAATATTTAGTTGATCATAATTGGGCAAGATCTAAAAATAAAACTGTAACGAATCAATTGAGAATATCGGAGAAAATCTTCACCGGCTTATGCAAACAGTACGAAACACGTCAAATATCAAATTAATCAGGTAAAAATTCGTTGCCAAATAATAATTACGTGGCTAATATCTACTTAACGTAATTAATCTCGTGCCGTTTTGCGAAATATCGATGCTTTTAATTAGTATTTAAAATTGTCGATTAATTGAGCAAGTACACGGGCATGCTGTATGGAAAACTCACACACATTTACATACATACATATGTATGTGTGTTGTGGCCGGTGTGCAAACACTCAGCATTGACTTTCTGTTGTAAAGCATTGCGACACGAAACACAACAACTCTTAGTTTCAATGTAATACATTCGAGTACGTAAAAATTACAACGAAAATTGCATAAATTACTGTGTAAAAAATTTATGTCTATGCTCACCTGTAAACGATCTGCTGCGGTCTGGCCGCCAGCTGAAACTGTTTTCAGCTGATCGCGATGAAACTATCAACACACTCGAACCACTGCTCGACACTCGATGGGTTTATGTTTAAACGGATATGAGCACTGGCGCCATTTGTGTCGGAGATCATCAGCTGCGAAAGCGCGAGTCTCTCAGCCGGCTTTCGATCCGACGATGCCAACTGCAAGGTGTTGATGATGACGCCTTATGCAACTGCTGTGAATCAGGTGTACAATGAGCGCGCTCATCAAGACCGCGATTACGAAACGCAGCTTTGATACGCGTGCAATTTGAACGCTGTTAACAATGGTAACAATGACAGTGATGAAAATTGTGCAAAAAAAAAAAAACACGTGTAATGGTGTTGTGAATGAAAAAAGAGCATAATGAAAGTTATGATACATTGTGGTTACGTTACGCGAGATATTAAAATATGGAATACGATTTAAATTGCCTGATGTCCGAGAGCAGAAGAAGTGCGTGTTGTGGCAATTTTAAGCCAATTTTCAGAATAAACATAGCACTTTAACAACATTATTTGATAGAGCAATCATTTAAGAAAACAATATTATGCAACCCAAAAATAGCATATATATAAAAAAATACATTAAAATTGTATTTATTTATATGTATACAGTATATGATCGTTTAAAATGTTAGTAAATGTTATATAATGCAATATTTCTTTGAAGAATGCCAAGGGTATTCACGTCGCGAGATGAGCTGAAAAACACGTTTCGTGATTTAGCGACGAGAAAAAGACGCCAGTTGAATGAATGCGTTTCGTGTGAAGACGACGCGTCGATGTCCTTGGCGAAATCATGAGAAAATATTATTCGAACAATGCAAAAAATATATATATTTAAACAATATAAAAAAACATCCCTCATTATCGTTTTTCAGATTGGCTGAAAACTTTCATATTAACATAGTATGTGTTTCAACGAAAGTGTCGAAATCGTTATTATTTTTGCAAATGAAGAGAATTCGCTCAAGGCTGTCCAATTGTCTAATTTTTTTTTGTCTCGCAGACGTTTCGCAGTAAATCTTGCTCATTTACACGAAAAAATTTCCAATCGCAACAAAAGACGACAACGCTTAAAACATTGACTGCCGAAGATTCAACAATTGGTCATTGAACCGCGTATCATTTTTTTTTTTAATAATTAACAATAATTATCATAAAATAATTACATCTGACCCGTTTCGATTAAACGTGTAATTTTCATGCATGCAAAATTACACGTATTTGCGTTATCGTATTTTATTTTAATAAAAATGCAGATAAACGCTTCACAGAAGCATATAATATGAGAAAATTTGTAAAATAATGATGATTAAGCTTATGAAACGAGGTCATGAATTTGTCTGATAATGTGATATAATATGTTCAATTATTTAACAGTGAATGAACGTTTTTGAAATGACAATGCGAATTATATACAATCATTTTTTGCACTATATATGTATAAATAAAAAAAATCACATTGAATGATTATGTGATCTTTAGCACGTTGCACATGTTTTATTATTATTTTTTTATTTTATTTATCAGTGGTGTACCGTGGTGAGAGTGTTGCACGTAGCGCGTGCGCGCGTCGCGAAGGGTTATGCGAGACTGGCTACTGTCGCTTTGGACGAAGAAGGCTTCGACGGTGTTGGTCGCCGTCGCCAGATCTGGGATCCTTCTTCTTCTCGCGCGGTCTTCCCACCACTTTCCCTGTCGTCGGATGCTGCCATTGTTTTCGTAATGGACTCGGCACACAATCGGATATTCGACAACACGTTTCCGATCTTTGCGATTGTCGACGAGCGGATGTCGAAGCGGCTCTCGCATAATTTCCATAATGTGCTGTAATTTGTATAAGCGCCGAAGCAAGTCTGCTGTGCAAATACATTAAGCTGTCGATTATCCGGACCGACGGAGGGGACGATATGCACGGATAAGCGAAAAAATATATAATAAATGCTATTTTATTATGATGCAAGAAGCACAACCTCATTATTGGGTAAGAATGACACAAACTGATTTTATATATCAAGAATTAATCATTAGATGATGTAAATGAACTGATTCGAGTTACGTGAAATGACCCAAAAAATGTATTCTTGACAACATAATCCCTTATTTACTATATTCAGTTGACTAAAAACAATAAAAAACTTTGTTAATTTCAAAACTAAAATTATGCACCCCTGGAAAAATATTTAATTCATTTATTTATTTGACGAAGATGGATAGACACTGCTTAATTTTATTATTATTTCAGTTGGATTGAAATTTATATTATTATTTATTCAATAAATGATAGATGGCATTAAATTAAATAATTCCAACGCACCAAACTACCTGCATAAATATTTTTATAAAACATGCGAAGGTAATAATCGGTCTCTTCCGATTACATTCCGCCTGGCTAGTGTTATAAAGAATTCCCTAAATTCATCAAACACCTATTCGACTACTAATTCGAATTATCTAAATGATCGTGTAATAAATGAATGTGTCATAAAATCTCTCTCTCTAATACAAGAAGTACATGTTATTGCAATAGCAGTAATTTTGAAATCTCTAAAGCATTAGATTATATAGCCCAAGACTAGTCACAAAAGGGAGTCGTTTAAAGAGAAGCAAATAATATTGCAGATGCAAGAGCTAATCCCTGAATTCATAGTTTTCATCAGACCAGTCGCGATTAACTTGCATTATTGAAATATATTTTATTTGATTTTAAGTTAAAATTTAGTTTACATGTATCGGACGTATGTATGAGATCATCAAGAATGTTGGGCTTCGTCTTGAGAAATTCTCATCACATACGTAGGACATTAGTCATACGAGTGCTATACGATACATTCGTTCGGAGTTTGCTTACTGGGTGCCTTATGACGCCTCGAATTTCCTCAGATTAGAGAAGATACAGAAGAAATTTCTTAGATATCTCTACTTGAGGGAGTTTGGATTCTACCCAAGTTTATACACTAGCGCATGAGTACAGGGCTGCCTGGGGTATGTAGCTCTCGAGAATAGAAGGTCGATTTACTTGACAAAGCACTTCTTCGAGCTGTTGGTTGGCGTAGTACATAACCCATTTGTACTGTGCGAGTCGCCCTTATGGTGCTGGACAGGTGCTCTCAGAAACTCTCCGCTAACCAGAGCTATTACTCTTGGATTAATATGTAGATATATTTGATGTTAAATATCGCCTTCTTTCTTTTCTTTTCATTATTGTTATATATGTTATTTATTTCACGTTACTATTATGTTTTTATGGGTGATTGGGGACCTGAGTTATTCTGTAATGCGAATCACGCATTGTCTTTATGAAAAATATGCATATTACCTTCATGCTCTAACATTGGTTAATTATACGTATGTGCATATGTATATCTGGCCTTTAAGAGATAACTCACCACAGAGCCAGTATGTCTTGGGAAGAAAACCCTTAAACTGTTCACCAATAAACGGTAAAGTCTCAATACTTTCGTTAATTTTCCTTCTTTCTAGAGAAACCCTATTGAAGGAGGATTGTTATTGCATCCCAAGGTTAATAATCACTTGCGACCTGTTATAAGCAGATAACGCATAGAGAAGAGGAAATCGAATACCGTGACAAAGCCCCTTCTATTTGCCTGGGCACAGTCGGGAGGGTAAAATCCGATACTATCAGTGGTAGAAGATACACGTATAATACCAGCAGTGGGGAAGAGAGGGAAACTCTTTACAAAAAAATGCATACCGAGACGGCTTGGGTCCCTGTTGAATTTATTTATTTGACTATGATAGATATATGGCACTATAGAAAGATTTCAGAGCGCTATTAACACATAAATATTCGATAAAGATTCTAAATATGCAAAGGGAATGAATCTCTTACACTAATATACCCCCCGTATAAAACCACAACACTAGATAACCTCGTGACTAGTGTTATAAAGAATTTCCAGAATTATTAGTTTTCGTCGGACACCTATTCGGCTACTAACTCAGCACAGTAGCGGTTAACTTGAATTATCTAAATCATATATATGTTACCTATAAGCCATAACACTGGCCACAAAAGGGAAGCTCTTACGTCACGCGTGAGACTCAGGTTCCTTTGGCCTCGACTACCATTCGAGAGTCTGGTAAGGTCCATACGTTTAGCGAGTGAGTGAGCAAAATCCAACTAGTAGAATCCTTCAGTCGTTCTCGAATTTTAATAAAGAATATATAGTATGCCTTTTAAATGTAAAAAATGCATTTTTAGTATTTATACTAACAATGGTTACAAACTGCTCAGTTGAGAGATTAAAAATCCTCTCAAAACAACTATGCAACAAGGCAGGCTGGATGCCTTTCCATTATTATGTATAGAAGCAGATGTGTGACGTAAGATTAATTATGAAGATCTGATCACAGACTTATTATTAAGCCATAAATAAAATGAAAGAATACAGAAATAAATATTTTATTTTATGATTAATTATTGATTAATTTATTGTTTTCTGGTAGCTTGAAAAAGTATCGTTCAAAAGGTGTCAATAAAGAAGACATTTATTTACATTTATCGCATCAGCTTTTCTCATTAATACTCTCATTTCATAAGATTTTCATAGTTCTTAAATATTCATTGCACAATGCATGTTATATATATATCTTTATTTGTTTTTGCTCTCAGCATATGCTTGTGTCATAGTAAATAATGCACTTTACAATTAGCAATACCTCTTAGAATCATCGGTTTTCCGTTCAACAGACTCAATAATAATAATATTTTTCAACCAAGAGAGCCAATGATTGAAAGAAATCAAGGAATTATTGTTGTATTCTTAACATTCTTAACTAATGATTGTATTTTCTTATTAAATAAATATATTTTTTTTCAATTGTTTAAAGCATTAACTTAATAGTTATTTCTCATTGATTCATCGCTTCCTCTTAATGGAAACTTATGATTTTTTCAAATCTTCTTTTGTTGGTATATATATTATATTAAAAAGTATGTGCATATTTACTAAATTTTCAGATTATTTCGTGTCTTTAGCATGTTATTTAAATCGATTTAAATTAACGATTTAAAATATCATATTTAATAAACCAATTAAAATCGAATAACCAAATACTTCATCAAAGCATGTATTATTCATTTTATCTAATAATCTTACTTGAAATATTCCCGTGTCTCAGGTATCAATTTCTTGATTCTTGACAATCAGGCGACTACTGAAGTGTGTACATTAGTCGTTATGTAAATAAATTTATCACCATGGAAAAAATAAATGAATTTTATTATATATTGATTTTTTCTAATATTTTCTACTTGTTTTTTTTTGTTATAAGCGATCACCTTAGTGAAAAGCAGTGATTTTATTTGTGCCTGTGATTACATGTGTCAGTGATTCTGGATGAAGACAGGCCATGGAGTAGTCTGCTTCTGGCTACTACATGTAGAGGTTAGTATTTGATAATAAAATATAAACAATTAATTATACTAAATGGTTAATTTATTTTCCAATGCTTAGAACAATGTCATTAGAAGAGAGTTCATAACTACGCAAATTGATGGGTGAGTCCAGCTCGGAGAACTAGTTAAAAAAACGTATTTATGGCTTCCTTTCGAATACTTGAGTAATAAAAAGAAATATCCTGATTGATGTTTTGGTTCCGTTCTAACTTTCAAAGTGAAAATCATATGTTTTGCCTATTTCTGGTTATCTAATATTAGCGACGTTTACTCAGTTTTGTGCTCGTAAATCAGTTGAAATAAACGCATATATTTTGAGTGTTTAGTTTTTGAGAATAACTAAGATTTTTCTAAAGTACAGTATGTAGAATACTAAAGTAATACTCGTTACGAACATATTTTAGAGACAATTGACTGTAGATTCGAATCATTTTAGAGTATAGCCATGCCGATGGGTCTATTAGGGACCTAAAGTTTTTGATTTTTATCACAAATTTTGATGTCAAAAACTTTTTTATTTGTCTAAAAAAGTCTTAAGAATAATTATTATAAATAGTCGATGTCTTTTATTGCCAGAAAATGCGAAAAAAAAATAAAACAAAAATATTCGTCTCTGTTGCCATAGGCGCAATGATTTTTCTCGCTCGAATTCGGTACAATGTGCCAAGTGCGAGCGAAACGTACTAGTGACACGTGCCGCGAGCACTCAGTCGGCAGCGAGTGCTATCGCCGAACAAAACAACTATTTTAGTTTTTAGAATAATCCATTTTTATATAAAAATATTCTTTAATATCGTGACTTGAAATGCTTTGGGGTCTCTGAGATACCCCCTTCGGACAACGCGATTGTTTTCGAGCCGCCGTGGTGGATGGTTTTTTGAAAACATTTCTAATAAAAGAACTAAGATTTGATTTGCACGCATAATTTTGAAAATAAATTAATTTTTAAAATTAAGCGAGAACAATTGTGAAAAAACATTGAAGTTTTTCTAAGAAAATGAGAAAAATTTGTATAAAATGTAGCAAATTTTATGTTCGAATGTGACAGATTAACACATTTTCGGAAAATGAGGTTCGCTGAATTTGTGATTAGAATTTTGGGTAAACTATTTATGAAAAAATCTTGAGATATTATTTTTTTACGTTGCAAAATAATTGCTATTTAATATAAGAACAAAGACAAATTCAGAGTAAAAAAATAATAGGAGTCTAATTTTATTAATTCAATAGCATCTCTCATATTACTGCAATAACATTTTCTTCAATACGCTGAAAATGATATTTATTTTATTGAGAGTTTATTTGAAAGATTTATCAAGTGATCTATTCTCGAGGCAACAGTCCTAATTTCAACATGATTGGGAATATATTTTAAAGAATCAGGATTAAAAATAATACACCTCTTTTAATAATTAAATTACAAATTAAATGGAATAACGATTTATAAAGGGTTATAGCCAAATAGTTTTATTAAAAGACGATAATAGATAATCATCTTCATGTTAGAAAAAAATATTTATCTTCAGGCAACAAAAACTTGTGTAGAATTAAAATATAAAACTGAATTATTATGCATATTAAAAAATATATATAATTTAATCAAATATGAAAGAACAAGATGTGAGTGGCTGATTTAAATTTTATGCACGTTCAGTATCCATAATATAATTTAATTAATTGCGCAATACACTACTTGTATTAATTATTTGATATGAATATGTACGAATGTAATGGAAATAATATTTAGCATTAATTTAGAAATATTTTTTACATTATTGCGTGATGAGACACAGTTTCTGAGATAAAAATGCACGCGTCAATATTTTTCTAATATTATTTCGATCAATGAAAACGTTTTCGCTGGATGAATAATTAATTAATAAATCGATTCATCTCGGCTCATTACGTGCCAATTATAATCACAATAGAGGAGGACGTGTACAAAGAAACGATATTACATTCACGCCATTTTCTCGGAAAATTTTTAATGTGCGTATGATAAATAATAATTTTTCTTATTCAATGCGATTTCTTCCATTGAAATATGCACAGCAAATGTCTCGCGTTTCCGCAATACGAAATTAATTATTATTAACTGCCGGTGTTTTTTTTTAAACGGGTCCAGGTGAAATGGCGGCATTTCTCAATGTCTATCTAATGTCACTTAAATTGCATACAAATATTAATTGAATTTCGGTAAATATCCGACGTTTACGGTAATGGCAACAACTGCGGAAAGCAGACGGGTGTTAAAGTTATTATGCTAAGCGGAAAACGGAAAATTGCACAGGCACTTATCTCGTATTGAATACATCACGTATAATATTATTATACAATAACCCTATTTGTTGCTATTAATTTTGTTTAGAAATACATCCTGTACTTAACCCTCGAGTGGTTTTGATGAATATTGTTTCATCAAAAATTTCGTGTTTAACGTCTTATTCGAATAAAAATAAATCATACAGCTGACATATTCCGTTTGGTAATTATGGTGATAATAAGTTATGTATCGATTGTTAAGGCATGCTTGTGGCTATTTCGCAATGCTAAAACTGGTAACATTAAATAATAGCCGAAGAAACACTAAACGATTTCCGCGGGAAAATTTAAATTATACCCGCATTGCATTAGGGCCAAATTTCATTGCGAAACCGCTAATCGTCGATCATTTTCCACTATATAGATTTTCAATTGAGCGAAACATATGGCAAATTCGATATATAAATGACGTTATTAATTTTGTATTCGTAATATATAGATTTTCCATTTATATTTCGCAAGACGTGATTTAGTATACGTATAAAAAAAAACTTTTATATACATAATGCTTAGAAATATGAACTAAATATTAAATATCACGTTCAATATACTCTTTATTATTTATTTTTCTATTGTCTTAAAAACTGCTTATCACCGTTACCACTATTATCACATGCACGGAAATATACAACATTTATTTATATTTTATTTCAATTAAATATATACGTTTTTTTTAATGGCAATGTACTGATTGCTTTAAAAAATAAATCTACATAAATAGGCGAATTAATTTTATTGCACACAGCGTATTAAGATTGATATGAATCGTATTGCGGAAATTTATTTCAGATTATATCACAGTATCAGGAAGCGTGTAAAATTGGAAAATTGCATAATACAATAAAATAATGGTTATATTTAAAAATATATTGTTTTAAGCAGTGAAGGTTAAAATATATTCTGATGTAATTTTAATTATTTTTGTGTCGTTCTTGAGAATGTAATTGTCGGAGTTGTTCAATAAAAATTGCAATACTACTGAAAATGCGTCATTTAATCGCATACGATATGCTAATTTTGCACATTTGTATGTACTATATATTATAATATAAGAAATTCCCACCTTTTTATGTAAATATGTAAATATCTGGTCAATTGTCGATAATATTTTGAGTAATATATGATATGTTATTTTTTTGCATATGAAATATGGCCAAGAAATCAAGTTGCAATTTTTTAAATGAAATTTTCGACGTTTCTGACGAGTAATAAGGCGAATATCGTTTGAAAAGTCTCAAAAGTTTAACTCTTTGGATGGCTTTTAGCTACAGAATAAATAAATTCTGAAAATAAACGCATTTCAGCGTTCAAAATTATCTATTAATAATATTATTACCATTACACTTTTGTAATACAATGTCTTAAAAGAAGCAAATTATTATTAGGAATGATTTTGAATTGTTAGATTCGTTTTTTTTTAAATTTTGTCATAAATACTTGAGTACAATCGAAATTTTTAAACGGATTGAGCTAAATATAGTATTAGGCGACAATATTTATATATATTTAAATATTTATACTTATTTATTATTAGGTTATAGATCTTAAGCCAAAAAAATATTGAAATATCCTTGAATTTTTTCGAATTTTTCATTTATTCTGCGTACTATTACTAAATGTTCAATTTAAATTCTGAATAGCATTGAATTGATGTAAATGATTTTAAGAAAAACACAGAAATTCTCCATGAGCAATAGAAAAATTAAATTAAATTTTATTAATAAAAGTGCCATCTATTTTTATAAGATTATAACAGTTTTGTATATTTAGAAAGTCAGTATTAATTCTGTTTCATATATGGTTTGAATATATGATACGTGAGTTCATAATGGTTCGAGTACACGATATATATGAAGAAGTTCGCAAATAATTAATTGTATAATTTTTATTATTATAAATATTTACATAAAATAGGGAATCACTATCATTTCTATATAATCTATATGTACATTAATAATATCATATATATAATATCTTTTTATAACATCACAGACACTTCAAGGTAGTTAACATTAAACATTAATAAATTAATATCATCATCATAAAGGTACACTTTTAGTGGTATTATTAATTCAAATAATACTATAAAGTTAAATTTAACTCTTTCTCAATTTTCTATGCAGAGTATAGTATGCTACAATCTTCATAAACACCAATAAAGAGGCGAGAATAGCAAAGTTGAACCAGTAGTTGCCATCGTCCATACCTAGGTCTTTCAATATCTTCTTTGGTTGTCTAAAAATAAAATCATTTAATTAGATAATTGGTATAAATTTATTAAAAATATATAAAATACCTCATATGACAGTAAAATTCATCCTCCCCACAGTTTAAGACGGATCTATTGTAACCGTATAATGATTGCATGAGTCCTGCTAATCCATATCTGAAGTATGAAGCATATGAAATGGTCCTCATCACAGTGGACATATGCGGTATTTGTACAAGAAATCCGGCAAATACCAACAGAGTGCATGTTAGAATCGCTCCACAAAACGTTCCATTCTACGAATAAATGATTAATTTTAGTGAAACTTTTTTATTTTGATTTTTGATTATTATACGGATGTTGAACTTACGACGGAATTCATCAAAGTACCGAACACGTGTCCGATTGCCTCTGCAATCAGTACTATCAGCATGAATATGGAGAGGAACATGGAGAAGCGCCACATCTCTAATGGTTGAGACGACATGAAATATGCAATGCTGCAGTAGACTGTTGCAAATAATATCTGAAAAAAATAATAAAAGTAGTCGAAAAAGAAATCTATCAGCTCGCGATGGTCATTTAATCATTTAAAGAAGAACTTAATGCCATATGTCTGCCTATTTGAACGAACAAGATCTCATCACGAACACCACAATTAAAATCTCGTGCTTATACGCAGTGGAGAACTGGACCTAGGTCAGTGATCAACTCAAGACACTTTGTGTAACATAAATATAGAAAAAATGTTGATTTTTTTAAATCTTTTAACCCATTCGTCACGGCAGCTATTTATAATAGAAAATAGACCCCAAGCATTTCATTCAAGTCAAGATATTGATATCATTCTTCATATATATCGTGACATTTTAAAAAAATGGATTATTCCAGCGTTATAACTGCGAAGCTACAACACCCTTAAGCCAATTGAGGAAAATATATTTTTATATACTCTGGCAGTGAAGTCTGCTTGTCGGCGCTACTAGCGTCGGGTATTGAACGGATGCGGGCCGGTGGCGGAGTGCGGGGGGGGGTCTCGCTACTAAGCGCCGTGTCGCGCTGCGACTCGGTGTAGTCATACTGACTCACAGATTTTTTGAGCAACGTGCCGCTTGGTACTCATTTTATTGTTTATAATCCTTTAGTTGTCATGTATTAGTAGAATCCTTTTATCAGGGCGGCGTCCGTACCTCCTTAACCTCACTGGCGCTTATCGCACTTCTTCAACAGCATCACTCTTAATTATTGCTGGCGTTCTTCCGCTCGACCTTGAAATCCAGCTAAGGGCCGTCAGCTTTTGCTTGAAAAAAAAACAGTCGCGTTGTCGTCGGCGCCCCTACAATTAGCCCAGTCGAGGGCGAATCTTTGGCAACTTTAAAATCACGCGTCCGCAAATCGGCTCTTGACCAGTGGCAGGAGAGGAGGGATTCCTTCCCAAAGGGCAGATTACCTATCTCTTCATTCGCGATATCAGTGTCAGGCTTAATTAAAGCTGGTTCTTCCCGGACTTCTGCGTCAGTCAATTCCTGACTGGCAAAGGTAATTTCAAGGCTGGATTTAAAGAGTTTAACCTTGTTGCATCTGCACATTTCTGGTATGGGCACGTCTGTCAGGATTACAGTCATGTTTTGTAGTCATGTCCTCACATGGATGCTGCGCTTTAGATGCCACGATGCACTATTTTCACCTCGCCTTAATCATATAATTTTAAATAAAATATGAGTGAAATATATTTTTTTAATTTTTAATATACCGCAGTACCCTCAGATATTTTACCCACGAGCCACCACTGGATTATTATAATAATAAAAATAGTTATTTATGATATGCTTTATAGTTTAGTCAATATTTTGGATTTTTTTAACTAATCAATGTGATGCGTAAATGACAACGCGTTCTCTTGACGCAGACTGAGCTCTAGCAGCACATGTCAATCGCATGTTTCACTCGCACTTGGCACATCGTACCGGATGTGAGCAAGAACAAATATCACGCGCGTGGCAACAGCAGTGAATATTGTTGTTTTTTGTTTTTCCAATTGCAAATATTTTCTTTTTGTATTTATATTATATATATATATACAAATACAAAAAAATTGTCATATGTAGGATTTATACTAAGAGAAAAATTAAGGATTTCCATAACCAGGTTATGGAAGCTATTGGGTGTACGCCTGTTTATTACATTATCCATCAAGAGGTGTTGTTTGTTAAGGCAGAATTCACAGGATTAAATGATTTAGTGTCAGTTGTAAGAACAATAGTAAATTGAATAGTTACACGATCTTTTCGTAAAATGAAAATTTTTCGCATTTTTACATGAAGATGAAACAAATCATAGCTGATGTTCAATAAAGTCTGCTAGCGAAGAACCTAAGGAAAATATTCGAGCGATTTGTGGAGTGTTTTGTTAATATTCAGTATTTCTAGAAAAGGGTTTGCAAATTTTCCTTAACGCAACGAGCATAAGTGAGTAAACACATTAATGATTTTTACATATCCATTATTCATTATTAGGTGGACAATAAAAGGCTTTTATGTCCACCTAAAAAAAATTTTTTCCTCATGTAATGGAAGGACAAAATATATTTAAAAAATACTCGGTGGAAAATCATCATCACTATCGGAGTTTTCCTCAATATCATCTACTTGAAATCTAATCTTAACTTGAAATTGATCTCAATTGTCAAAGTATCTTTCTTCTATCCCTTTCCTCGCATTCTTTGTATAAAATAAAATAATTGTCAAAGAATTCATTTGAACTAAACTAAAATTTAAAATTAGAACTCAGAAAAGAAATAGTTTAAAAATGAAAGAAAAATTAAAATGCTTTGAATTCTTTAGATATTTCTAGATGTGATTTAAAAGGACACAAATAAACTACAGGAAATAAGAAAAACGTGAAATTAATGGCTGGTCGAATTTTTTATCAATGAAAATTTTCCGCATTTTTACAGGAAGTTGATTAAATTTACAGTTGAATGTTGATGTATTTTAAATACCGTGAGGAGGAAAAGTACTTAAGGATTAATGTTTTTCTGAAAAATAATAGTCTGGCAAATTTTCCTCAGGCAAGTGAGTCAACATATTAATGTCTTTTGTAGATCTCTCTATTTATGAATTGAAATTAAACTTTAAAGTATTTTTAAAGAAAAGGCAAAGGTACATTAACTTTAAATTTTTAAGCGAGATATTAACTTATAAGTAATTTCCTCGAGGAAAAACTTATTCCCAGAAGGCCTTCATAACTCTACAAAATAAAATAAAGTCAATGCATATAACATACAAATTTATTGTGAAGCCTGGGACAGATAATTAAAAAAAATAGATATACGAATGTTTAATGGATGTAACTTGATGATTTAAAGATGCAACTTGCGAGTTGCAAGACAGCATCTGGGGTCAAAAGTTCGTCGACCTGAAGTTCAAATCGAACAATATCCTAGAATGAATCGTTTAAAAAATGAGCAAGAGTGTCACTACGAAGAAGAAATATGGAATACTTGAAAACGTCTATCAGTCATTTTTGGGACTGAAAAAAATAATCTAATTTTGTAAGACCTTATTTTTGGCGTTAGATAATAATAGTAAAATAATTAAAGTAACCGCATGACTGATTACGTTAGTAATGGTTTCTTGTGCTTGAAATGCACGAAACTCCAATCTTAAATTAAAGCAAATAAAGTCAATAATACAAATAATTATTTAATTTGGCTTATTGGGCCCTGAATACGTTTTTAAAATTAGATAAGAGATCTTCAGTTATTCAGACAGACAAGGCAAAAAAGGGGACATTTTAAAGAAACTGATAGTAGTCTAGATAAAATTAAAAACATTCTTGTAGCTCTAAAAACTTTTTTGACATTTAGATGCAATGGATAGAAAAAGAATTTTAAATAAAGATAAATCAATCATTTTTTTCATTCTTCTCTAATGAAATCTCTAAATAACGATGATTATTCTGATTATACATTTTCTACGATAAATTCAGAAAAACGATAGATCGGAGTTTTATTGCCTTAAAATAATCCATATACTTACTTGTATTGGAGTTGTAGATAGGATAATCGCTGCATAGTACGTTTTTAATTTATACCAATTATTGAAGTGCTCTTTCTTTAATATTTTCAGCTCCAACGGGACTGAAACAATTCAATTAAACATTAGTAAATTTAATTGTATTTAATAATAGAAATATTTACATATATATATATATATATATTATACATTTCAAGATAGCCGGCATCATAGATGTATACGTAAGATATACTAGGCCTATCAATAAAAATCCGATGTTACTGAAGGTTTTATTGCTTTCAGATCCACATTTGACGAAATTTAATCCTAAAATTATGCCTACGAGAGCGTGGAGTAATACTTTCAGATGTGTCACCGTCTGAAATATAATTTAATATGATTAGTGATTAACTACTTATTATTTAAATACATATCATTGCATAAATAATGTCTGAATTTTCATATATAAGAACATTCGCTGCACTGTTTTTGTACTCGTAAAGCATGACATGACGGATGTACTCTTCTGTGACCGACATTTTCATGAAGGGCTATTAAAGAAACAAATTAGTACCTGCGTGCTTGCAAGCTAGAATTAATCTGTCCTCGCTCAACGGTATTTAATCATCCGTAAAATTACTTATGTAACCGTATTTGAACACTTTTTAACAATTTTGTCTGAAAAACGACATTATTTATGATATGACTTAGTATTAGAATCAATACCCAATCTCTGTATAGTTGAATGAGACATCTGTTGAAGAGAACCCAGAATTTGGATGTCTCCGACGGTGGTGATATCAGTACGGTGGCTTTATTAGAATCTAATAGACTTCCTCTAAGAGTGTTTGCGGATTTGTTTTCAACACCGTCCGCTTCGATGGCTCTCAGATTTGATCTCCATGATGGTGTATACGATGCGGCAGCTAACTGCTTGTTAAAATTGCCGTATTCACAGTTTGCAATTTCCAGCACTGTTCATGAAAATAAATATTATTTATATAAATAATATACAGAAATATAAATATGTAATTAATAGATTGTCCGATCAAAAAGTTGTATTCTAGTCTAGAGTTAGAGTTAGTTAGATTCTAGAGAACGTTATTTTTATGAAACTTTTTTTGAACCTGGATTAGGTCAGAAATTTTATACAAATCCTGCCGAAAAAATAATCCAAAAACTGCAACTAAAACATTTGTGACATGTATAGTGAATGTTTAAGTATTCGGCAATGCCTAAAGTAATTTAAACAATTTAAAAGTGGTGATATTCATTGAAAAAATTATATTTAAAGTAGTGAAAGTGAATGTTGACGTATTGCAGAAATATAATCAAATCCAATATTGATTCTATGAGAATTAGCTGATAATACTTGAATACTGTGTACAATGTGTTGAATCTTGTGTACAAAAACATCTGAAAAAAATCGGTAAGATTGTGAAACATGGAGTATGGATACTGCAAGATGTAACGGACGAGACTGAAGAGGTGCGCAAGAGCATATGTGAAAAATTAATTTTAAAAAATGACAAAAACTTCGCTTTTACACTATTACTAGATAGACTAGTGACAAATGTGGGTTCTGATACGAATCAACGACGTAAAAGACAATGGCTTTCAAAGGAGTGGGTATCAAAACCAAGCCTTCGATCGGGTTTAACAGTAAAAAAGTACTTTAGAGTGTATCGTTACCCCACGAAAGCTTTGGCGTATCGTTACCCCATGTTACGCCAAAGACCTACATGTCACAAATTTTTGTACTAAAAAAAGTCTAAAGAATAAATATTATAAGTAATCATTGTCGTTTATAGTGCGCAATTGCGAAAAAAAATAATAAAAACAAAACAATATTCGCGCCTGTTGCCATGGGCGCGATGTTTTTTCTCGTTCGCATACATTACGATTTGGCTAGTACGAGTGAAACGTGCGATTGACTATTGTGTTGAGAGCTCAGTGTGCGATGAGACATCGCAGAGTGCGCGTGTCATGCACGCGTCATATTGATTAGTTAAAGAATCCAAAATAACGACCAAATTATGAAGCATATCATATCATCATCATCATCATTTGCCAGTCACAAGGCTCTCACTCGCTGAGGGC
>JAGXCT010035004.1:0-28557 GCA_022495035.1 Philopotamus ludificatus
AAAGAAGTTAAAAAATTAGCTTATTCCCAGGACGTGTGAAACTTAGAAAAATGCCCACTCTTCAAAGGGTTAATAAATAATTTTATATCATAGGATTTTTTTAAATCATGGCTAACAAAAGGAACTGGACATTTTCCTAACCGTGTTATTTAAAAACCACACAAATTCGTTAAAAATGATAATATTCCATTTTATTAATCCGTCGTGATCCATCAAATTTTTATAAAAAATTCTCCAAGTTTCAATATCTGCGCTTTAAATTTTTTTCGCAATGGAAAAATACAATATATATACAATAAAATATTAGGTAACGTGAAAAGAAATAAATATCTTAATTCATTCAACAAAAATTGTACGTAATTATTGGGTAAGCTAGCTCTTTTATTTTGTTCTGCATAGTCCTGATTTTTAATTGTTTTCTAAAAAGGATCGTTTTTAGAACAGAATCTCGTTTATTTTAACAATTAAGGACAATACACTCGCGGAAAAGTTTTGGTAATTCAAAGACAATAATTATTTCCGAAATCTCCCATATCCACTCTTAATCAAAAAAGTTACAATCATTATATTTTTTTACAAATTGATTAAAATATATATTTTCTTAAAAAATCTATTTTACTTCTGCATGTAAAATACTCACTTTTCATTCTAAGTAACGATCCACCTTAGAAACGAATTGATTTCATATCTGAACAGTAAAAATCAACAGATGACCATTAGACAAAGTCTTTTGGACGGATTTTTTTATGATTTTTAAAATTATTTTTCACTGTTATGTCGAACGATTGAAGTCTTGTTTTCCAATTGCTGATTTAAAAAATAAGAACTCTCTTCTAGGCATCGTACTTTTAATGCTAGCCAAATCCATTTGAATATGAATTAGTAGACAACAAAAATTCTTGAAAATTTTTCGATCTTTGTATACATTTGTTGTAATTAAGTCTGTATAGTAAAATATGAAAATAATGCTTGAAATGAAATCCTAAGACACATTTGTGTATTTGTCAATAGTGATACATTTTTTTCTACAACGAAATACTGCAGAAAGCATTCGCTAAGATAATCAAGAAAATTGTTGATTCTTTGTGTTCTGTTGTGAAACGTATGAATATAATTTATAGTTTTTAAAGAGAGTAGCCTGATTATATGTATATACCCAGGTACAGAGTGTGGATCAGATCACCAACTGCTAGTTGCAGATGTAAAATTAAAGCTGAAAACAGTAAAAAAAAACAGACGGAAGAAATGGCAACCTTTCGTAAGGAAATAATAAAAAAAAAACAATCTAATCCCTCTCTTGGCGTCAATTAAAAGTCGGATGAAGATTGTGAAAAGCTGAAGGAATTAATTTTTCACAGCAAAAAAATGTTGGATCACCAATGACACATGGAAACTAATTGAAAAGTGATAGTCAATAAAATTAATAGAAATAAAGTCACAAGAAAAACGTTAAGAAAATCAACAAACATAAAATACAAAAAAGCTGCTCTAAGGATAAAACAATCCAAATTGAGAATACATGTTTAGAGAAAGAAGGTCACACAAACAAAATTGAAACGAAAGACTTATTCCGAAAAGTAAGACTACTCTCTTGAGATCACAGAACAAAGTCACGTGTCATTGAAATTGAAGAATGAGAATAAATCATGGAAACATGGAAGGACTATTGCTAAAAACAGAGATAAATTTGACTTGACCAGAACAGAGGTAAATAAATATGAAAGAGAACTAGATATTATGATAAACGTGATCAAAAATGCACTGAAGAAATTGAATAACAATAAATCTCCCGGAAATGACGGCAAGGAAGCTTCTGTGACAGATATGCAATAAAATTAGGATCCCAGGAAAATGGCCACAGGACTGGTCAGAGTCAATATTTATTCCGATACACAGAAAGGAAGCATGAAAAAATGCGGAAAATAACCGAACAATTTCATTAATATCACATGCAAGCAAAATTCTACTTAAACAACGTCTGAAACACAACACCGGTTGGCAAATAGCTCAAGAGAAGGAGGGCTTTGTTAGAGGTAAAGGAACCCGAGAGCAAATTCTCAATATCCGCCAAGTGATAGAGAAGAGCAGAGAGTTTAACATACCTGTGGTGATGTGTTTCATAGTCTACAAAAGGCATTTGATTGCTTGAATTGGAATTGTATGTGGAAGGTGCTGGAAGAAATGGGAAGAATGTATAAGAACAACACTGCAATAGTCAAAATAGAATCGAGTTCGTCTGAAAACTTTGCGGTGCTCAAAGGAGTGAGACAGGGCTAAATACTCTCCCCAGACCTATTTATACGGGGAGTATTTCATGAGAAAAGCTCTTGAAAACTGGGAAGGCGGAGTTTAAATAGCGGGTAAAAAATTCAAACCTAAGATATGCGGACGATACATTGATAACCACCAACGAAGAAGAAAAGGCCGATCTGGCGAGACCAACATTACTAAAACCAAGCTGATGATCATCGATAGGAGTAATCAGCTATCCAGTACTGTTAATCTTCCAGATTTAGAGAGGTTTAAGGAATTTATTTATCTCGGATCACTACTTACGAGTGACGGAAATTGTGAGCCGTAGATAAGAAGGTTAATATGGATGGCTAAAATCATGATGTCAAAGCTATCAACGATTTGGAAAAACAGATGGATATCCAAAATAACAAAAAAACGTTTAATGCAGAGTCTGGTATACTCATTTTTTATTTACGGCGTAAAAATCTAGATCATAAAGGAAAATATGAAAAATTGATGCCTTTGAAATGTGGTGCTGGCGACGTTTTCTGAGAACACCATGGAGCGCTAAATGCACATACGTGTCTGTCTTAAAAAGAAATGACGAACTACAAAGAAGACTTTTGACCATATGTCTCAAAAGGATTCTTTGATACTTTGGACATCTCGCCAGAAGAAATGATAGCCTGGAGAAGCTTGTTTAGAAAGGTATAAGGATGCAGGGGAAGGGGCATGGCACACGTAAGTACTCCATTGTAGTAGCTGCGGAGTACCTCGGAGAGACAAAATAATCACGATCCTCAGACATAAGGGTGCCGACCAAAAAAAAAACGTTAGATTAGAGCGGCTGAAAAGGGTTACGAATTAATTGTAATATTTATTTGTAATAAAACAAGGCTAAGATTATTTAGTGCATTATTTAAATTATCAATGCATCATCATGAATTAATTAATATAATGACATAGAGGCCGCAAAATATATGCTCTCGTATTTATCCGGATAATTGAAATAGGAAAATGCAGTGCAATGTCATAGAAAATGGATTACGCGTCAGGTTATATTTAGATAGCCGTCGGTTTATTAAATTCCGTGACATTTTATTCCGTCTCATGATTGATTATATCCATCACAAACATGTTTACATCGACCCGTATAAAGCACAAGGTTCTTCAGCCAGGAAGTGGAGGACGTATGCACTTGATTGAAGCGAACCGCCGCTATCTTTGATGGGTTTTAATCAAAAAGTCCCATTACGTTCCGCAGACGCGACATCTTCGGTTATTCCAATCGGATTTTTTGACATGCATGTAATCCATGGAGTGCGCGAAAAGTCAGGCGCAATAAAGTTTCATCGGAAAATGTCAGTTTCCGCAGTTTTCCGGCATGGAATTGAGAGGGGGGGGGTTCTAGGTCTCATTTTAATGCTATTGAGTCGATTTTATTATATTATTTATATCCGGCGGTGTTATAAGGTCAGCTGGGAGTTTTCTGATAAACATATAAATTGCACACGGGGCGAAAAATTGCAACATTGTAACTAGGAATGCATTCTCGGTGCATCGGAGCGGGACATTTCGTTGAATATTAATCGAAACACGAACAATGAATACGGATCGTGTTCGGTAATGGTGTTTGTTTGGGCGACTTCGACGCCATAATCTCATCATGGACGTCTCTGCGTCACTTTGCATGAAAAAACTTTTCCGAACGATCGGAGAAGCTTGCGCCGGGTGAAAAAAGCGGAAATTTTCTCGCAACACAATGGCAAAGTGCACAATTCATTCGTAAAACTTTAATGTTTGTATCGTATTCGAACTAAGGAGCGTTACAGCATTTAATAACCTAATACATAAATAAATGTAGCGAATCCTCGATACGAGAAAATGTTAATTTCGATCGTTGCACAATTAAAATAACCTCACTGTTGAATATTTCCAGCGATGAGAGTAATTTTGCACCCTCTTCATTTAAGCGGATTCGTTTTGTATCAGACAGCAACTCTGAAAATGAATAAAAAATATTTTCAACGGTACTTAACACCGTGCGGATTAATTAAAAATATTCAATAAGGTATGAAATATTCAAATTTACGTGAAAATCTAAATGTGAATTAAATAAAAATGACAATAATTATTATATATACTCCAATAAATACTAAAATGTACTCTATGGATCTAATTGATGGATCTACTCATGAGTAATCAAAAGGAGGAAGTTCTGGGGAATATAAGGAGTGTGATAGAATCTATTAGTTTAACTCCTGAATTTTTTCAAGATGCTTCTTGCTTTATGGAGAAAAATTATTGCATTTCTGTCAAACAAAATTGGACATTTGATTTGATCACCAAATGATACGAATAATAAAACGATAGATAATTAATTTTTCTTTGCATGCATTTTCATTATTTTTTTCTCTTTATTGACTGAGATTGAGAATATAATTCGCACCAGACGTTGAAAACGTATTTTAATGTTTTTCTAATTGAGCCATATAAATACTTCACAACCTTACATATTTCAGACTCTCTACTTCTATCATGGCTACGAAAATAAAATAAAATATCATTCTGCATTAGGTAAAAAAATTCTATATAATCGAACGAGTATTTCTGACTTATTTTATTCATATATCAAGTCATATCATACTTTCATTGAAAAAGTTTATTATAAAGAAATGCTCAAAAACAACCGCGTCGTCCGAAGGGGTCTCTCAAAGACGCCAAGCATTTCAAGTCAAGATATTAATGAATTTTTCATCGATTATTTTTAAAATAAAAACAGTTAATCATGATGTGCACGTTTCACTAGCACTCGACACATCGTACCGAATGCGAACGAGAAAAAGCATCACGCGCTTAGCAACAGAATCGAATATTGTTGTTTTTAATTTTTTTTGCAATTGCAGACAGTGATTATTTATATTTTTTTAATCAATACAAAATGTTTGTAACATGTAGGATTTATATTAATAAAAATATTCGAGAAAAATCGACACGGATAGGTAATAAATAAAAACCTCTTACTTATAGAACCTATTTAGTTTTGAACCTGTCTTAGAGATCGGAGCGAGAGTTTGACTCAGAGAAAGGCGTTGCTTTTTTCTACAAAATCCATTTTTCATAGTCTTAAACTAGACTTAAAAAAATGAATAGGAGTTTGATTCGGGGGAAAACATTGCCCATTCGATTTACGTTATCGTAAACTATCCATTTTTTTTATCTTCGGTTATATTTTGGTATAATAAGGGTGGAATTCAAATTCCCATTCTAATTATTTTATTGATGGGTTGCAAATGTGACTATATAGATGACCCAGAATATTCTGGGATAATGCCTTGATGGTAAATCAAGGATCTGACTCGACCAGGGATTTAAATATGATTAAACTTTTGAAACCTAAATTGACATCTACGTGGTGTTGGCACCCATCATATTTATTTAATAGGAAGGGCTTTTCTGAATTTAAACTCCAAAGCAGCACAAATGTTTTAGTTAATAATAATATAAAACCATTACTAAAACATGCTAAACAATAGTCTATTAAAAATATTTTATAAATTAAACTCAGGCTATTAGTTTTTCAAGATTATCGTTGATTTTCTTCATTTTTTCTTAAATCATAAATCCTTATATTAAAAATGATTTAAATTAAAATATACGGAAAGTACAATACTACTTAGTTTGCTGTTTTTTTTATTTTGTCATTTAAAGCGCCATTTCCGGATCTTACTCCTCGGATTTTCTTTGTTTTCCTCAAATCGGTTTTAAAACATTGTAGAAAACTGCGCTCTTTTTGCCCTAAACCAATATTTTCAATAATAACGGAATTTATATACTGTTTTTCAGATGAAAAGCTCCAATAGATTATAAGGGCCATATAACGATTAAAAAACATTTTTTTATTATTGCACTTAATAAACTAAAAAAAAACGGAATGTATTTTTGTCACAATCGTTAATTAATTTAATCTGATCCTTAAGGATGAAAGCTTGATTTGATATCAAGCTGTTACTGAAAGACGGCACTATTAGTTTATATTTAATATTAGTAAATTATTTCTTATTAATTTATGATTAAGATTAATCCATGAAAAGTACTCAAATTGTCAGAGTGAAGATATTTATTTATTATGACAAAAATATATACGAAAATCTAGACAAACGGATTATTTATAATAATACATATTAATTGAAGCTCAATGGCATTTATACAACACGGTTTATCAATTAATTGACATTATTAAATGAATAATTATAAAAAATAATCGAAATTACAGTGAAATAGCTTTTGACGTAGCTTGACAATAGTAGTTTATTTTTGTTAATTTAATTATATATGTTTTGGTAAGATCAGGAATTTTATTTTGTAGAAAAATGAATAATATGAGAATAATTTTTAGCTTAAATATGTTTTTTATAATTTTATCTTCAGAGATTTTCGGAGATATGAAAAAAATGCTGAACATTTAAGAAAAGCGCTTTTTCATTAATATATTTAATGAGGACTGCATTGAAAGTGATTTTTATTATTTAAAACTTAACCACCGTATTAAAATGGGGTTAACTGTGCTAAGGAATTAAAAAGTAGAGCATGAAACTCAAGATACCGCTGAAAAAGTTTTTAATACAAGGATATTGCATCACAAAGAAAACGCCCCGGTTTATTATTTTAATGAACACACACAGTGAAAAAATTTAAATAGTTTAACCCAACCTTATTTACAGAGTGATTTTGCATCACATTTACATATAAAATCAAACAGCACGTAAAATCAGAGAAGAAAATGTATTACATTTTAAGTGCATAGATGAAAAAGTATTTTATTGTGAGCCATAACTCGGCAAAGTAATTATCGATGGATCAAGTAGACGTCCCCGGATCGCAATATACTGGTCTCCGTGGACATATTCTGGGATAATACTGCGGAGAAGAGCGGCTCCTTCCACATCCTGCTTTAATCTGACATCCAGTACTTTGTTCTCGGCAATAAAATTCCTGACCGTGGACAGAAGCGCTATCAGTAATAACAATTCATACGAATTGCTGCTGAGCGCATGGCAAGCTGAAACCACTTTACTAATTTCCCAGAAGAAAGTCTCGCGAAAATTATTTCTGACGTATAAAATTGTATTTACAGGGAAATTGGTTTTCGATGCGAAATGTGCAACGCTCGATGATTATCCCCGGTTTAACGTTGCGCCGAAGAAAATTGTTTTTCAGACGAAATTCCCCGGAAAATGCAACTAAGATCACGTACATTTCAATTTGCCATGCTTTGTTCGTGTTGACCGTGACACGAATGCTATGCAATAGAGTGCATTTTCTTAACTTAGTTCCTGGCTAAAGCCTACACGAAGTGCCCTGCTATGCTCTGTAAATTGAATTTAAATTGATTTAGAGGCAGTGACAGGTCTACTTTCCGCCACTCAGTCTTAAGTGTATGCTGCCGTAGATCTATTTAGGATTTTCCATTTTCTGCATCTATGAAAATATCATAGGTAACACAATTCAGACATGTGATATGACCTTTTCCTACAAAAATGTAATATTCACTAAGGTTTATATTTGAATTTTACTATTTTCTTGATTCAAATATATATTTAGATGATATTCAACTCAAATATATAATAATATATCATCACTATGTTTTTATTATAATAATTTAATGGTGAATTAACAACAATCAATTCTTATTTTTGGGCAAAGTGATTTGTTTATATCATTTTACAACAAAATATACAATTTAAAATATTAATTCAGATATGTTCGTTCATCATAATTGGAAAATCGATTATATTAGTTATATTTTCTTAATAATAATAAATCGAAAAACTAATCAAGGTACTTAAAAGTATCACACCGATATAGCTCTAAAATAATAATATGAAAAAATAGAGATAGATACGACGCCATAATAAAACATAAACAGCAATAAAATTTTCTGGAAAATTATATTATTTTTTTAAGAGACTGCCAATACACTTATATTATTTAAAAATTAAAATAATAATGGAATAGAGTTCACTTTATTGGTTTTTAACATCATAATGTGTTCCATTCTTATTTTATATTTTATATATCTCAATGATCCATTAGGAAAAATGATAGGACGGACGTATTAGATTATTAGTAAATAAAATGCCTGAAATTTAAAAATATATTAGGTCGAATTGTAAATAACTTTCAGTAGAGATAAAATAATCTATTCCTCGTATTTACTTATTATGAGTCAACGAGACAGTCGAGTTTATGCTTTAACTAAACAGATATGGGATCTGTTTTGACGTCTCTTTTATAAGATGCACGTTACATTGTTGTTTTTAAGTCTATAAATATAGAGTCAAACAGTGTACATAAGACATTTGATGCTTTGGAAATTAAAATAAGTATTAGGAGTGATCTGGTAGTTAAACATTGGATTATCAAATTTCATTCTGGAGTCATGGTCTTGAAAGTCTAACCGAGGATTTCCATTTCGATTTTGATTTTTTAAATTAGATGTTAGAGCAAATTCTATGCAAATTAACAAAAGAGATGAAAATCAATTATTTACCATAATTTGGAAAAATTAGGAAGAGTCATCAAGTTAAGTGTATGGGTACAGGGTCTGATGAGGGTCATGTAGAGCTTGGCATTAACATCCATAGTTATTAAAATCGAGACCACATACAGCAATGGTGTTAAATCTAATCTTTAGCCTGCATGGTCTCTTTTATCACACCTCTCTAGATTTTTCCCTGACAGACTACAGCCTTTTGTATTCCTTATATAACTTTTTGGATAGAAAACCAGCATTTTTTAATTATTTATGTATCTCGTATCGACGAAGATAGGACGACGGCTCGCCCATAAATATCAAGGTGTTATCAACCTTTTTTCTTCAGCAAAACTTCATACAAGAATGTCAAACATGTAAAAAAACTTAGGCCCAATGGTTTACAATGCGGCGAAACGAATCTCTCTTGGCCACCCTCTATAATTATGTTACAATTAACACAGGGATTCAGAATATCTATTTATCAGTTCACAACCCCTACCGGAGGGGGGGGAGTTAGTGGTAGCCGCTAGGTTGAACGCCGGAAATGAAACACATCTATCTACCATACCGTTACAATTGATGGTCAGCTTCTCTTATAAACAATCTTTTATACAATAGTCTACATAACTCTGGATAGAGTTGACTAAAAACCCAAGTAAGCTTTGATAAATACTTAACAAAATAGTGCACCCCTGAAAAAATATGTACATGTATCTGTACACATATCCTTATGTGCATAAAAAATCTTGTCTCTAACGGATCTCTCACCACAGAGCCAGTATACCCTGAGAAGGAAAACCCTAATCTGCTGACCAATAATTGGTCTAGTCTCGATACTTTCGCTCCTCTTCCTTTTTTCTAGGGGACCCGAGGAGGTATATATGTGTATGTGTGTGGTCGCTCACTGCTTGTCACTTGTGACTCGTTAAAAGCAGATAATGCCTTAGAGAAGAGGAAAACAAATATCGAGACAAACCCCCTCCTACTTACCTGGACACAGTCGAGAGGGTAAAACCCGATACCAATATGGTAGAAGATGTAAAACAATGGCCAAGAGAGAGAAACTCTTTACAAAAAACCGCATACTAAGACGTGGTCTCCGCGGTATGTACACGAAAGAGTAACGCGTGAGACTCAGGTTCCTTTGGCCTCGACTGCCATTCGAGAGTTTGGTAAGGCCCATGCCCTCAGCGAGTGAGAGCCTTGGGGCTGACAAATGATGATGATGATAATATACATATAAGGTAACCCGAAAAGTAATGACATTTTTTTATTATCGCACATTAACATTATTATGTCATGTTGTAGTCAACATTTTCAATTTTTTTGCATTTTTATATAGTATTTAATTTAATGTACATATATCCTAGTAAAAACATCAAGGCCAGAGATTGAGGAGATCTATTTACGAATTTTTATTCGATAAGGGATTGAAGCCAAGCGAAGCTACAGAGACCATCTTCAAAAAATTATGACGACGCCTTAAAACTACAAAAATGCCATAGATGGTTCTAAAAGTTTAACACAATAAACGAAAACCAAAAAGACTTTGGGTAGTGCATAAACTTTTGTCAATAGCGCTGAATCAAAGAGTAACCATCTGTGCGTTGCTTTTGTCGCGGTATGAGATCGATCCGATTCAGAGAAGGATTTTATTATTATTCATTGTGGCCAAATATAAAGATTTAGGGCAAAACTATGAAAAAAGCGATCAGTTTTGATAAAAAAACTTAAGAGAAATACTGTAACGCAACGCTGCAAGATCACACAGGAAAAATCAGGTAGTTGGATTTATAAATTCTACAGCATCCACCCTATTCACCAGATATTGCGCCTTCAAATTATCAGATGATTGACTGCAATAAACCTCAGCGGGTATAGTTTGGCCATGTGAGAGCATTTAGATGGATGATCTCTTGGTGTCTGTTTTTTTTTGTGAACCACTGAGTTTGATTCGAGTACATTATCCACTTTTCATCCTTAGTCACCAGAGCTCAGAGAATCGATGATTATTTTTCTTATTCGAGAAGCTTTTTGCACATACCCTTACGGCCTCGTTTTCGTCGCTCAAGTCATGCGGTATCCAAACTCCTTGTTTATGGATTTTTCGCTTTTTTTAAATGTCATCATCAACTTTGACAACCTTCTTCTCTCGAGCCTTGTTTTTTAAATCAAAATTTCTATTTTCAATTTTTTTAAATCATCTACGACACTGACGAATATATAGTACATCGTCATATAAATAGCATTTTATTATTCGTAGTAGCCGATGGGAAAACAAACACTTTTCTGGTGGATTTGTATAGCAAAGACCAAACAAATGTTAAAAACCTTAAGATTATATTTAGATTCATATTTTGATTGAAAAACCTCAACAATTTTATAGAAGAGGAATCGAAAAAAGAACAATGGAAATTATTTTATAAAGTAATATTTGTTTTATTCTTCAGATGCCTTGTCCGTTTTCGGACGTAGGCGATCTACATGTCCTTGTTTTTTCTCCATATTTGTATAATATTTCTTATGATGAAAATTGTCTTTATATTTCTGTTTACATTATAATTTCGTTTTATTATATAGTTATTTTTGGACTCGATTCAATAGATAGAAAACCTGATATTTTTTTCAGTACCGTTAAATTATATTAAAAATATGATATACATGATATATAGAGCGTGATAGGTTACGTGGAAATTTTCCGCTTAATTATGAGAATTTTCCGACACCATCCTGTATAATTCGCGGCATACAATTAGCAAGCTGTGCACGAGTTCGTAAATAGCATTCGTTATAGCATTACGATCTTCTTGATGGAAGCACCTGAAAGGAAATTGAATTATGCAGCCTACGTACGCCTCGACACATGCAGCTCTGATAATTTGCACAGCCGGTTTTCAGGATAAGGAGCGGATGACACCATTTGCATCCTATCAGTCGGTTAACTTCAACTGACGCCTGTAGCCCGTCGCGAGCCCTCAATTCCGCCACGTACATAATCTCGTTGCAAAATACAATTTGGCACATAATCGAACTATGGGCTATCAGAGTTGTTCGCGTAATTTCGGATAAACACGTTCCGGAAAATTGGTCTTGGCATTGGATTTGCGCCGGCAATTACACGGTATTTTTCCGTCGGATCATAGCCTAGTTTGCGAGGTTAAAGAAAATTATGTATAATCCCATTGAAACGGATGAATGAATACATTTGTTTATTACAAATATACAATTTATAAATGGATACAATGCGCGTAATTTATGGCACGTGGATTCGTCATTTTTTTTTCCGCTGAAACATCCTATTGACGATCCGAGGCATGCTGGGAACGTGTACACGCTAAATATATTTATGAAAAATTTTCGTATTGATCGTCCGTCTGAAATTACATTGAACGCGTCTATAACACACGTGTTCTGAAACATGTTTCATTATTTAATTAACGTGCATCGAACAAAGCGGCCTTTATTGACACCGGGTATAATAGTTTGTGTCAAACGGTTTTAAAATTTAACACAAAGTTAATAGTGATTAGCTCTGACGTGTGCCTTGCACATTTTGCACGCTCTCAAAATTGCATTATTAGAAAATAAATACATGGGACGGATATTATATATTATTTTCCATATTTTAATTCGATCGTCGCATTTTTTATTATTATCATTGCTTACGTAGGCTCTATTTGCTTTATATTATGGATGGGAAATTGATTCTGCGATAGTTCCCGCTGTCGGCAATTTCCTTAATTATCCCGTGGCGCTGGTCCACGTGGACCAGACCTCCTGAAAGACCTTCTCAAAGTGGGGCACGTGATGGAAATTGTTTCAGATTAAATAAGCCCGTGTACATGTTCGTATGGGCAATTTAGATAATTGGCCAAAGTCTTGCTGTGGCGAAAATTGAGGGCCAATGCCAGCAATTCCCCCAAAATATTGACATTGTGCGATTTAAAATAAGAAAACATCTATTATTTATATTTGTTTATGCAAATCTTTTCATCCGAAACTTTATATAGCGGCAATTCAACGGTATAAGTTGAACACTGGATTATTTTTAACATAAGTAATGAAGTAGAGGCTACAAATTTCTTCTCCGCCTTTGAGCCTGAAGAGAGTGTAACTATCTATTAGAGTAATGTCGTTTTTTTTCCAATGAAACTCAAAACAATTTTTCTTATACAAAATAATTCCCCATATTATCTTCTTCCACATTACTACCTTCTGCCACATTTCTTTCAAATCATAATATTACCTTCTGCCACATTTCTTTCAAATCATCCATGTCCTTCTTGTAAAACTCTGTGGGTTTTGACTGAAAATAATCTGAAAAGGCTGTATTCACCTCTTCTAAACAATTTAAATTTTGACCACTTAATAAATGATCCATAAAACGAAATAAGTAAAAATCAGATGGTGCGAGATCCGGCGAGTATGGAGATGCAACAGGGTGATCCATCCAAGATTAACACCTTCTTTTTGAATCTTTTCCGAGTACTGGACCAGGATATACCGACCTTTTCCGATAATTTTTCAATGGTCAGCATCAGGTCGCCTTCGATTGCAGAATTCACGGCTGCTTCATCCGCCTGGACTTTGAGGCTCGTTTTCCAAACACAAATCATCAGATTTAAATTTTTTGAACCATCGTTGGCATTTTCTGACATCCAATATGTCACATCTCGCAAATATCCTTCGTAGCCTCTGTCAGCTTTCTAAAATGATATTGAAAAGCATACAGCTCCAGATGTTGTTGTTCCGATGGACACGTCTCTCTCATTGTCGTCAGAGGGATAAAGAAACAGGTAGCCCGCTACACAAGAGAAACTTATAACACGTCCTTACTGCCTAACATACCGAAGGAGATTATTTTAAAGACGGTGCATCGAACAAACGACATTACTAATGGGTACCCCTAATATCTTTGTCTTGTGTTCCATCTTCTTCTTAATAATCAGTATTTTCTTGTATCTGCAGACATAAACTACAGTAACAACACTCCCTGCTATAACGCGGTTTTCTTTAACGAGACGTTTGATGTATAGATAGCAGCACTGAATTTATTCTAAAGCATTGGATTTATTTTCAAGTATTTCCACCTCAAGTTGGCAGCAATAAATTTCTGCATTGCTTCCAATCACGTTCTAGTCTTGCAAAATCTGTGCTTTGGATTCCATCTCTAAAATATTATTCATATGCATCTATTCGATCGGCAAGATTCACTTTACTAGGTTTTCCACTTCTGGGGTTATTTTTGACAATTGCGAACATTCATATAATACCTCGGTGCAATTATTGCATTAACTTTTTTCAAAAAATGATATAGTATAAAATTAGGAATAAATTCTTCACTTTTCTGTACCTTCTTAATAATCAGCATTTTCTTGTACCTGCAGACATAGACTAAAATAAACACTCCCTGCTATAACGCGGTTTTCTATTAACGTTTGATGTATTGATTTTATTAAATTAACAAAAAAATCATTTGAAACCTTAATATTATATAGAGCGGTTTCTATTGCGTGGTCCCAATATTAGCGCTATAGGAGGGTTGACTGTATTCAAATTGTCGTTGGTTATTCAAAAGGGTTCAATTCCACGTTTTAAGATTGATTAACATTACATTAGAAAAGGTAGTAGGACACTCTGGCGTGGGGAGACATCCAGCACATCGACGACATAGGCGTTATAGAAAGATCTAGAGCGATTCTCAAGGATGTATGTCAGCGGTAATGGGCATGGGACTGAGGATAAATGAGACCAAGACAAAATATATGCCAAGGATGAATTTTTAAACACCTGAGAGTCAAAAAGTACAGCATCGAGGCCTTCCAGGAATTCATACCCTTCGCACACTTGTTATAAAAAGCAACGAAACAAATTTTGAAGTACGAAGAAGAACTATCAAAGTCAAGGTCTACATATCCCTCGTCAAGTTCTGTCCTGATCATACGGATGTAAATGTTACACTCTGATCAAGCAAGATGATTGACGACCAAATATCCTGAAGAGAAGGATTCTGCCCCAACCCATTTTTGTCTTCAGTAATCGGATCTTTTAAAAACAGTTCTTTCGATTTTTTTACATGTGCAAAATGTCTTCATCTACAATTTTCTTCTAATTCTAGGGCTGTTTTCAAGGTTAAAATCAGTTTTTTCTTCTTCTTGAGAACGTCTGTGATACAAAAACCGCGTCTCAAAGCTAAGCTCTTCAGCCCTGATGTACGTGTCTGAATGTTGGTCTTTCATAAAGTAAGATGAGCGACTATTAGTTATTCTGTATAGTTGAATTCAGGACATGTGGAGCTGTATTGGATGGCGAGAAATATTGCCTCTGACACAACAAGGAGCTATACCGGCTGTGCAAGGATATACCTGTCACAGCTATCGCAAGAGTGGCCATACACTGTGCAGGATGTGGACAGTTAGTCAACGAAAAGGCTCATAATAGCTTTTCTATCCCGAAAGGAAAAGAAGAGGCGGTTTACCTAAATGATCTATATAAATGGTTTAGATAAATGATCGATAGAAATATTCCTAAGAGGGTTTCAAAAAGATTGCTTGATTATCTCAGAGTTTACTAAAAAATTACCTCAAGAATTCAGTCAATCAATGACATCATATATTAAATTAGACAAAATTACAAATAATCGATATAAAGATATTTTTTTTGCAAGAAACTCTTCATTATAATTTACGTTCGTTATCTACGTATTCGAGTAATTATTCTCTTAACTTTTTATGCTTGTTTGGGGTTAAACAATCTTATAAGTTTAGCATTAGCCCTCTTAAAGCAAAGTTGATATCGAAATAGGGTTAAGCCTCTCTCAACGTGCTGAAAAGCTGAAACTTTAATCACATAAAATAAAATATTTATTTTTCATCTATTGTTTATTCTTCTCGGGCGAAATAATGCAGTTATTATATCTATAATTAATATTCTCGCAGAGTTATTTATTTTAATTCCTTCGCGATACTTCTTTTATGTTATTTAAATAGTTTTATCTTAAATATCTGACATCAATATTTTTTTGCAAAATGAATATCCTTCAAACAGTTCACGACGGCTTTGTGAATAGTCGTCTTATAAAATCGGGTCAGCGGTAAATTGGATAAGGTCTTTCAATGCGGGAAGAATATGGTAATATTTATATTTATTTGCATTTATTATTTTATAATGGGGATTGAAGTTAAACTGTGTAATGCATTTTTATTTTAATTTATTTTTACATATTTGATAGAAAGTTACAGCAAATAAAAAGACAATGGATGCATAGTTGAAAATAAGTCAATTAAAAGTTTCTACGGATAATAATACATCTCCCAAGGGTGTAATCGGATTTCTGGAACTCCCTATGCGACTCTATTCAATGTTTTATGATTTTTTTGCAATTATCATGGAGAGCCAATTTTTATCAAGACTTTATCACATATTTTCTAGATACAGTTTTTACTGAAAAAAAATATATATAGGCTGTACACATCTATATAAGTCGAAGAATTTTCCAACATTGTTGGAAAATTCTGGGATTACTTAGACTACCTAAATAAATTTTTTAATGATCTGAAGATATATTATCTATTGGATGAGATCTAGTGAATATGAGGGGGTAGTTTTCCTTATTTTTTTTCTTTGGTCACTTTTTTAGCATGAGGTTATCTGGAGTAATTTTGGGTCATCATGTTATTGATTTATCAGCTCATTTTTCAATCGCTTAATGTGTTTATTATAGACTTAAGCTCAAATCGTTTGATCGGGATCACGTAATTTATTTTCTATCACTCCAGATTTCTCTCACAATACATAAAAAATCCTTTTTTATTGTTAGTATTGATCAAGAGGTTAGCTAAGAATATTATACAGTATCTAAATTTCGCCTACAGTTACTACTCGTCGAAAAAACTCATAGATAAGAGAAATACATAGATGGTACCCCGATCGAGTTAATTCTGAGGCCACCTAAATTCCCTGTTTATACCTCAATGGATTTCTTTTACATTACATCATACATTTAGGGACGTCCTTATCGCTTAATGTCTCTATTCCCAATTTTAATAATAATAATTAATTAACTACCTTGCTGAGTTTTAGAATAGCTGTGATAATGTGTGTTGCTTCGTTTGCCTTCCTCTCTCGGTCGAACAAAAACAGCTTACAATGGCGCAAGTGCATCTCTCCTATTGTTTGCTTTGACATCCCCTTACCTGGGGGTATTTTTTTTTGCAAAGAAACAACAAATTTACACCCTTTGTTTAATATAATAACAAAACATAAAATATAAAGGGACGCGCGACGAAAATGTCGTATTTTTATATTAAAAGTCAACGTAAAATATAAAAATATTAATAATTAATTAAATATCTCGATAGCTACAACATTATTTCATCTTTAATTTATACTATATTTTTTTTGTATAGTTTTTTCAGAGTTAATTTATTAATTTCACGTCAATATCCGACTCTTTAATAGCCATTGATTTTTGCGCTTTTAGTTGAAGTAATCATTTTTTTATCTCCAATTAACAGGTCTTGAAAAAAGGTGTTTTGTTTATCATTTTCAAAGGATGTCCACTTGCGTCTATTCGTTTCCATAGATTCTCTTCACTTAGTTCGAGGGATATCCATCTCTTCTAGCACTCAACCATGGACACTATGTTTATCTTGTAGATAGCAGCACTGAATTTATTCTAAAGCATTGGATTTATTTTCAAGTATTTCCACCTCAAGTTGGCAGCACTGAATTTCTGCATTGTTTCCAATCACATTCTACTGTGCTTTGGATTCCATTTCGAAAATATTATTCGAATGCATTTATTCGATCAGCAAGATTCATTTTATTACGTCTTCCACTTTTGGGGTTATATTTTTAATCATTTTTGCAATAACTTTCAGTAAAACTAGTAAGAAAAACTATTTAAAACGAGGAATTTTTTTAAACGTAAAATTAACGTTCTTATGATATTTTTTTTACATATTTTTATAAAACGAATTTAAATCGAAATACTCGTTTATGTGGGTTTCAACAGAATATTTCTAAAACGCTTTTCTTTTAAGCTGTGCTTCATGGACTCGCAGAGAAAGTAGTCAAGTGGCTGGACAAAATTAAACGGTTGATTTTTATTTTATCGTTTTATCTTTAGAATTTTTTTACCCGATTTTATTAATTAGTAATGAATTATTCCTATTACAACCCACCAAAATGCATAAACGAACTTTTCAGAGTGTAAACCTGGGATTAGGGGTTGGAGAAGGGGTTTGATTCAGAGAAAGCCATTGCTCTTCTTGACTTATGATATCTTAAGCCAGTTACAATTTGGTATATATAAGACTATATATCCCATCAAATGCTCAAAAGAAATTTTCAGAGTCTTAAATCAGGCTTAGGGGTAAGAACTGGAATTTTATTTGGGTAAAGCCATTGCCTCTTTCATCTTATGTAAGTCGTAAACAATCCATTTTTCATCTCCAGTTATAATTTGGTATACATGTGACTATATATCCCACCAAATGCTCAAAAAAACGTTTCAGAGTCTTAAATCAGGCTTACAGGTAAGAACTGGAATTTTATTTGGAGAAAGCCATTGCCTCTTTTAACCTATGTTTAATCCTCTTAATCGTAAACGATCTATTTTTCATCTCCAGTTACAATTCAGTGTAAAAAAGGTCGAATTTTTTGTTATCTTCGGATAGTACATGTGTCCAAATTACTAATTTATTTGTTTTATGGATGCGTTGCATATGTGACTGTACAGATGGCCTTTTAAGTTGGAGCCTCTGCGATAATCCTTCGGTGTTTAATCGAGGATCCGACTTGAACAGGGATCTTAATATATATAAAGGTGGTCCAGATTATGGTGCATCATTTAGATTTGTACTTCGATGGGATGGAAATGTTATTGTGTAAGAGGTCCTTGGATTATTTAAAGATCTGACTCCACAAGGGACTCTCGACATGTCATCATTAAATTTTAAAGGTAGTCTAGTTTCAGGCAAATATTTTACATATCTATATCTAGATTTAAATCTTTGAACCTATATTGACATCTACGTGCTATCAGCATTTCTCTAAAAAAATATTTAATAGCTTTAGTGGACTTGCTAGCCTTCAAGCTCTGTTCAAAAAAAGGTATCATAAAATGACAGGTATGTCCTTCGCCAATATCTGATTTTGCCCTTAACAATAATATAAATTTTATTACTCATAAATAGCACTAAACAATATTTCTAAGCAAAAAACACTTAAAGGCATACTTTCTACGCCGTTTCTGGACACAGACTCTACTTGAGCAATAGATTATAAATACGCGATTACTTTCGGGTATATTTCTGATATAAATTCAGCTGTTTTCCATTATTGATTTGATATTTTTAATACGAAAAAATATTTAGGGACCTATCCAGTTACATACTTTAATATATGTAATTGACTTTCGCTGTTGACCTTTCGCTTCCTCCTGAAATGAATAAATGGACGTTGGCTTTGTTCCATGCCATGTATGCATCATATTAGCAATGCCACCAGGGAAATAAACACCATTGATCGTTTTAATTCAACAAAAATTTCCGACACGGAATCCCTTCTATCTCTTCCCTCCCATTCTCATCTCTAGCGATTTATTTTGTATGCATTGGATTGCGCTTTTGCATATGACATAGGTCTACTGAAATTTTCATTGGGTATTTGTTTGCGATATAACATGTATTATTCATGACTAATAAAAAGTTAAATTGTTAATCATGTCGCTGATAAATGGGATTATGTCGTCGGTATCCGTGCGTACACGTTTCCATGAAAAAATTATTATACAAGAGATGCTGAAAAATAAAAATATCATGCGGCTGACAAGCTTGTCCTGTGAGTCCACCCGTTAACATCACATTTGTCGTTTGCAGAATGTAAACAACTAGACATCGATCGAAGCCCGCACGAAACGGATATTTAATTTGCAAAAAAAATATTAATTTTCTTGCGAAAACATTTTTTATATCCAGGGCGCATCTGTATGCGCTAATTATGTAAACATATTTAATTGCCGATGCATAAATACACACGACGAGATTATGGAAAATCACGTTTAACACCAAATTTTGGTATACAACGGATCAGACGATCATCACGTATTCCGTGATGATTTTATTTGTTCGGTTGCTTGAAAAGAACAGGTAAACAATAAACTGGCGCTCAGGATTATTTTCGCACAATACAGCTGAAAGAAGAGCAGCATCTGTGGTCCAGGTGCACAACTAATCGGTGTGTTTCTGAGCTGAAAAATATTTTCTTTATAAATTATTACAGTGTACTCTCGATTATCCGTGCATGGATTATCCGGTTTGCGGGTTATCCGTGCCTGAAAATATTTTGATTGATTTTTTTTCTATTATGATTATAAGACGCATTAATGAATTGCGATCTTGAATATGCGCGTTGTTTTGAACGTATTATAAAGGACCGCGGCTTGATCGCCCTGCCATTAATTTCGTATTTATTGCCCATATTTTAGCCCAGGCTCTCGGGACTTCGTTTGTTCTAAAAAGATATTGTTTGATCTTTGGTCCTTTGATAATACTTTCCGTGGTTTGTTTATTTAGTTGCGCAGCTACAGCAGTGAAGAAGTGCATTATTCTTTACAGAGAGCAGATTTTTTCATTGCATGTTTGATTTATTTTCAATTTCTTTCTGTGTAATATTATTTTTTTCTTGTTGTATATGTAATCAAAAAATTGTATTTTGGCTTTACATCTATACCGTTTAAAATGGAGAAAAGACGATTAACAAAAAAAACGAAAGAAAATTTTCACGTCAACAGAAACTTACATTAATTGAGAGATTCGAAAAGGGAGAATCCACGTCAAAACTTTCCGAATCGCGTGCCATTATTCCAGGCTGTTTCGAGATATAGTCCAGGCAAAAAAATAAGTCAGAGGCGTTGCTAGAGATTGTGATAGTTCTGCAGGTCGCTGGAAAGAAAGAGTATGAAAACATCGACATTCAAGAGATTTGGAATCAAAACAGGCAGAGGAGGAATACCAATTAGCGGCCAAATGTGCATCGAAGCAACAAAGACATTTCCACGAGAATCTAGAACTTAGAAAGTTTCAACGCCTCATCGGAAGGCTGGATAACAAGGGTTTTAAACAGCGACACGGGCTTCGTCCTTCTTTATTCAGGAAAAGTCCTGGGGTTCAAATGCTGAAGCTGCTGACGAATTCTATAATAAGGTACAGAATATTTGCAGAGGAAAGGAATTTTACGAAAATCTGAGTCAATTATAAATGCAGATGAAACTGGCCGGAAGTGCCCGCCTTAAAAACCTTTAAGCTTCGATGGTGAAAAGTCAACTCCTGGACATAAATCGTCTAAAGAAAGAATAACTGTTATGTGTTGTGGAAATGCATCAGGAACTCATAAAATGAAACTTTTGGTGATTGGAAAAGCAAAAAAACCACGATCATTTAAGGGAACTGAAATAGAAAATCTTCCCGTCGATTAAAAGTGCGATTATTTTTGAAAAATAAGGGATTGCCACAGAAACCAGTTTTGTTACTAGATAATGCTCCTTCTCATCCGAATGAAAGCATATTGAAGACAAACGATGGACTTATGATTACAGATTTTTTACTTTACAATGTTACATCACTGATTCAACCCATGGACCAAAGGTTTTATATTATCAATGAAACGTCTTTATCATCAAAACTTCTGAAATCTCTTGTCGAGGAAGATGATAATCTGATCGAATTTTGGAAAAAAAAAATGACGGTGATGGATGCTATACATAGGATATTGCCACAATCTTGGTCAAAAGTAAAACCAGTAACACTCGTTCGATCATGGAGAAAGATTCTTCCTGACATAGAAACAGATTTAATGGATTCGAAAGAGAATGAAGAAAACGTTGTATCTGAAATGTGTGGATTATTGGGATTTTTTTTTTTTTTGAAGACGCGTATATGGAAAACGTAGAGGAGTGGCTCAATCATGGTTTAAACGATTCAGGCTTTAAAGGCATGGACGATCCTAATATCGTTTCTCTCGTTACTCAAGAGGAAGAAAATGACGATAATACTTCATGAAGAAGATACCAGTAATTCCCTTGAAAGGCGTTGAATTATATTCTGTTATAGATTACGCCGAACAAAGGGAACTGACTATAATAAATGTAATAGCTTTAAGAATATTTCGAAGTGAAATAAGAAGCTCGATAAAAATCTCAAAACGATAGAAATAACAAGATTTTTTTTTTTAAATTCATTCATGCATATAAAACATACTTTTTTTATATTTTTAAATTCATTATATGATAAAACAATATATTTTTACTTATTTGTTTGTGTTTACTTGATAAATAATAGACACAAAATAATGTGTTAACAATTTTATGTTTGTGTATATGATATTATGTTCGAAGCAAATAAAGGTAGATGATTCGGATTATCCGTGTTTCTCGACTATCCGTGATCATCCTCCCCAGCATTAACCCGGATAATCGAGAGTGCACTGTATTTTTAATTGGTTTAAGCATCTTTAATCGATATAGAAAATTAGATATTAACTGTATTAAGGATGTAGGGCGTGTGTATAGCGATAGATTATTACACGCGTCATAATATGTTTTATAATTATATTCTAATACAATTTTAACACGATAGGAACCAATAGCGGATCATTATCATAATTATAAGCAGAAAATCGATTATTATAGTATTAATATCATAGGCGTCATAAGTAGCTAACGCTCTAAATAACGTTCTATATCTATTTTAGTATAATAAATATTCTAGCATATTTCATTAAAAAAATAAACCAAGGGTAGTAGATTTTTTATAATTATTATTGTCATAGCCCATAGCTATGAGGCGCGTATTTTACATTCTTTCAAATGTTATACAAACGAGTTTTATACTTTGTAACCTTTTGATGAATGAAATTTAAAAATAATGCCGAAAAAGATTCGTAGAAAAATCAGAAAAACACATTTATATATCTAATGTTTTAGCAAGATAAAAATTGAAAATGATTATTATTTATTATTCGTTGCAGTATCTTTATCTAAATAACCAATTTTAATTCTAACCTAACTCGCAAGACGTTTAATCTAACCTAACCTAACTGAAACACCTTTTAATTTAACATAACCTAAACTGATATTTTTTAACATAACCTAACATGACAAGACTCTCATCTAATCCAACATAACCTAATGTATAAGATTTTTAATCCAACCTAACCTAATCGATAAGACTTTTAACCTAACCTAATTTAACATAACTGACTAAACTTTTACCTTAACCTAATATAACTGACAAGACTCTTAATCTAACCCAACCTAACCGAACTGGCATGGCTTTTAACCCAACCCAACCTAATCAACAATGCTTTAAAACTAACCTAACTTGCTGACAAGACTTTTAACCTAACCTAACCTAACACAACCGAGAAGAATTTTAACTTAACCTAACCTATCTTACTAAAAAAGCTTTTCATATAACCTAAGCGACTATTAATGTAACTAAATCTGTTTCTATCAAATCTAATCATTTGGCAAATACCCGCCTGGCAGGGTATTTCAACCCAAACTCTTCAACAAGGCTTTTAACTTAGCCTAGCTTACTGACAAGACTTTTAACATAACCTTATGTTAGGTTCAACAAGACTTTGAATCGAACCAAAAACAACCGAAAATATTTTTATCTTTACCTTAACTGAAAAAACTTTGCTCATAACCTAAACAACTATTAATGTAACTAAATCTGTTTCTATCAGATCTAATCTTATGCCAAATACTCGTAGCATTTCGGGCATTTTAACCTTTTTTTACTTATGTTTACAAAAATAATTCAAGCTTCCTTTCAACTCGCAATACTTTTAACCTAACCTAACCTAACTGACACACCTTTTAACTTGACAAATTCTAAACTGATATTTTTTAACATAACCTAAGCTAACTGGCAAGACTCTCATCTAATTCAACCTAACCTAATGGAAAGGATTTTTATTCTAACTTAACTGACAAGTCTCATAATTTTACTGGCATGGCTTTTACCCCAACCCAACCTAATCAACAAGACTTTTAACCGAACCTAACACAACTGAAGGAATTTTAACTTAACTCAAATAAACTTTTAGCACAACCTAAACGACTAGCGCAACTAAATCTGTTTCTATTAAATCTAATCATTTGTCAAATACCCGTCTGGCAGGGCATTTCAACCTTTTTTCTTGATGTATATATCAACTTATATTTTTTAAAATTCTGCGGCATACCTATGTTTACAAAAATAACTCGAGATGGTATATTGGAATCCTCAAATGTTTTATTCATTGCTTTAATTTTTATTATTTTATATATTTTTTGGAATCTTGAAAAATAAATAAAAGCCTTTAAATCGTTGAATAATCTTTTTGAGACCTACTTTAGACGATTCTGGTATCATCGTTCATTTGTTATATATCATCGTTCATTTAAACCACAATCATGATATATAAATTCGATACTTAATCTCATAATTATTAAAAAGTTACACTTTTAAATTGTGTTAACGACTACAGATTTTTAAATGCTTATATTTAATTAAAAATTATGAGATTTAGGTACGAATATTTTATTATCTTATTGAGCAAAAAATAATAAATTATAATTGTAGAATAAAATCGAGATATGTTTGCGGATATATAAGTATATTCGCATCCGTAACGCTTCAACCCTCTGAATCTCTAGGTGCCAATAAATTGGCATACATATGCAAAACAATTTTCACTATACATAACAGCAGCTGATATTGTGTAAATGCGATGCGCGTTGCTCAAAAATTGCGAATGGCGGCGAACTTATTTATTATTTTTTGCGAAAATAGATTATAATTCATAGAATAAGTACATTGTAGGAATAATACTTAAGTAAACTTGGGGGTGCTTGGAGTAGGTTGTCCTTTGGTGCCATGAGCTTTGCCGTCGGAGCTTCGATCATCGTCCTATCTCACCAGCCGGGGCGAGTACCGTGCCATCTGCAGGACCCACTAAAAGCTGTTATCATAATATATGCGCTGCTCTACTACTTCTTCTTTTGCAAAAAGAGTAAGTATAATTTAAATATATATATATTTATAGATAAGCGCAAGCGAATTTATGCTAAGACTGTTATATGTGGCCGCCGTGGATTATACGGAATTCTTAGTATTTAGCTCTCGTTGATATTTATCATGTTTTAGTGCTAGGATTGAGAAAGCTCTTTGCCGCCTCTGTGTTGGCCGTCGGACTGTTCATCGCCGCCGATTATGGATTGTGCGATGAGTTCAAATGCCGTGGAACCGTTTATCATTCGGGTAAGACCATAAAAATATATATTAATATTTTTTTTCTTCAGCGGAATTATGGTGAAAGCGTTTAACTTTCATAAATGATTAAATTTTCATTTTTATTTTCATTCGAAAATTATTAAAACAGGAAAACTCCGTTTTTGCGTAGTTTTATTTCGTTCGAAGCACATTTGATACCTAATTTTACGTTTTTATTTCACGTAATTTACGTATGAAATAATTTATCTTTAAATTAAAAATTAGAAAATTTATTAGCTGTACCAATGAATATTAAAAATATTGAAAACCTTTAAAAAAAATCAGGCGTCTGTTTTAGATGCATCTTATTAGGCTGTTGACATGGAACAAGAATAAATATTAACGATCAATAATTAAAAACATAAAACGCGGGCTTTACTGTTTCTGTGATCTTATGTCTTATGTTCTAATAAATAGTAATAGTATTTTTAATGACATTCTCTAAATGTCAAATTTAAATTCATCAAGACTTCTATCTTTATTTCCACTCTTTCTTATTTAATTGACCTATTTTTCTTCAATGTTACAGTTTTTTATACGTCAAATACATCCTTTTGCAAATCAAATGCACCCTTTTGCCAATTAAATACAACTTTTTACAAATCAAATGCAACTTTTTGCAAATTAAATGCAATTAAACAATTAAATATTTTTCAATGTGTGGTTTATACTTTTTTTATCAGTTTCTTCAAAACTGTAAAAAACGGGTTCCACTGTATTTATGCAGTACCCCGAATTAAGCTTACCCGCTAATTACGTTTTTTTAACAGTACACCAATTTGAAAAATCACTATCCGGATGTACGGCACATCTTTATTTCCATTCTTTTTATTTAATTGACCTATTTTTCTTCAATGTTACAGTTTTTCACGTCAAATACAACTTTTTACAAATCAAATACAACTTTTTGCAAATCAAATGCACAATTAAATATTTTTCAATATACAATTTATACTTTTCCAGGTTCCACTGTATTTATGTAGTACCCCGAATTTAAGTTTACCCGCTAATTACGTTTTTTTAACACGATAGAAATTTGAAAAATCACTTTGTGGATGTTCGGCACATCTTACCGGATGCGAGCGAGAAAAAACATCGCACTCGTGGCAACACAAGTGAATACTGTTGTATTTTATTATTTATTTCGTAATTGCGGACAATAAAGATCAATAATTAATTATTCTACATGGTTATTTTGAAATATTTATTTATTTAAAAACAATGTGTATTAATTTCGGGAAAAAAAGCCACTAAAATTAATACACAGAGACACTTTAAAATAAACAATTTCTATGCATAATAACGGAACTCAAAAGCTGCTTTGATTCATTGGTTGAATTCATTAAAAATATTTGTTTTTTTTTAATATTGCACATACATCAAAGTGTCATAAAAATGGCACGTATTTTGACACAACCGATATGCAGCTTAAACACAGCTTAAATTTTTTTTATCGGGTACGATGTGCCAAACATCTAGAAAGTGATTTTTAAAATTTATATACTGTTAAAAAAACGAATCGCTGTACTAAATACAGTGGAACCCGTTTTTTCGTTTTTAAAGGAACTAATAAAATATATATAATGAAAAATATTTAATTTTCTGATAATGCGAATCATTTTATTTTTATTTTAATAATATGGATAATAATAATCCGAGTTTTTCTCATTTTCTTTATTAGGATATATTTAAAAAATCCTTGATTAGTTTTTTTTTATATTTATAAACTGACGAGTATTCAAAAATAAGTCTTTTGTTGCTTCAATTTATTTTATTTATATAAATAACATAATAAAATTTACAGAAGGAAGCTGGCAGATCCGCACGTGCTGGTCGATACTATATTTAATCGGCCTGGCGCTTTTCACCCTCCATTTCACCATCGCCGAAGAAAACCTCGCCAATCGAACAACGGTCCAGATTCAAATAATTTTAGATATTTTAATTATTTTAATTATTTCATATATATAAATATTTTTATTTAGGACGCTGCGGAGTTATCATTGGCTAATTCGTTCTTGGACACGGTCTCTCGTCTCGTGGCTCAGAGTGAAGCCATCGACCAGGCAACAAACGACGTCGAAGCTAACACCGCCGCCGCCCTTAACATCAACACATGTAAATCAATTATTTATTTATTAGGTTGAGTCATAAATAACTTCCGATTAGGGTAGACAGTTTCTATTGTTGGGATTTACTCGCAATGAATCATCCAACAAGGGGATTTTTTTTTCATTAGATAGATAAGTGGCCTGTCAGTCATTCAACAACTATTTAGTGTGGTGGACGTTACAGTGGTGTTATTCCGAACCCTTAAAATGGAGAATCAAAAAGAGCATATTCGTCATGTGATACCTTGGGAATTCAAACAAGGCACTAGTGCTAGAGCGACGGCCGAAGATGGGTCTGAGATGAGTCTTTGAAAGATGAAACAAGGGAGGGTCGCCCTTTAGACTTCGATGACGACAGTTTAAATGGGATGTTGGAACAAAATCCACGTCTAACGACAAGGGAGTAGGAAGAGAGACTCGATATGTCACAATCTACAGTTTATCGCCATCTGGAAAATTTAGGGAAAGTCGGCAAGTTAGACATATGAGTACCACATAATCAAGTGGAATAAAATCGAGCCTTTTTTGGACAGGACAATAACAGGCGATAGAAATATTGTCCGCAAAAGACAAATGGTTGGATATGGATCAACCACCTCTACCGGACTCTAAAGCCAATATCATGGCAAGAAAACTTGAATGTGTGTATTGTGGGATCGTCGAACAATAATCCACCACGAGCTGATAAAGCACAACGTAACGATTACTGCCGATACATACGTTCAGTAGCTGCAAAGAGTTCATGAAAAACTACTGGAAAAGCGTCCTGCACTTGTCAATCGGAAAGGCGTTATCTTGTTACACGATAACGCCAGACCACACACGGTGAAAGTGTATCAAGAAAAAATTCTGGAGCCCAACTGGTCTATTTTTCCACATCCACCCTACTCCCCAGATCTTGCTCCTACGTACTACCACCTTTTCTGTTCCTTACAGAATTTTTTGAATGGAAAAACTTTCATTATTGTTGAGCAAGTCAATCAGGCCTTGGATATTTTATTTCAGTACAAACCCACCAAATTTTATGAAGAGGATATCGATAAGTTGCTAATAAGATAGGAGGAGGTTATATTTAACAGTGGTAAATACATAATATTATAGTAAAAAGTCATGTCGTATTTTTAAAGCGTAGTTTTAGAATCGGTTGTTTTTAGTCCTTTGACGAGTCGAGACGTGTCATTTTATTGTGTGGTTGGCGACACGTCTCCGGCTGTGTTCAATACAAAAAAATATTTTTTACTAGACCCAGTCGCAATGGACGAATTTATTCCTTCAGAAGACCATTTGCGAAAATGCATACTCTTCCAGTTTCACTCCAAGAAAAACGCAACTATCGCTACAAGAAATA